>JXSR01S060768.1:41047-62343 GCA_000969725.1 Ophiothrix spiculata | reverse complement strand
TACGCACGACCGTTCTTCTATGGTCTATTTCCATTCAAACCATAAGTAACACAGCAAAAACTTGTCATTAAATAAATACATGATAATACCGAAGTAAATATTGAGATCGATATTATTAATCGCATTATAAATATCTCGCCAGTGTTACTGCATGATATAGGTTTGCTATCATGACTATATAATACTTTTTAGCTTTTATAAACGTTATAATTTCTAAAAAATAATATATTGAAACTTTACTTGTCTGCTGAGTTTTTCATGTTGTTTTTAATTCGTTATTGAACAAAAGTACTTATTCATTTATCATTCATCTTATTTGCTTATTTATTTATTTTATGATATGTTTTTGCTGTGATACTTGTATTTTGAATGGAAATAGACACAGGGAAGAACGGTCCTGCGTATAGACTTTACAAAATTAAGTGCACGTCGGTCGTGCGTATAGCCATGGCCTTTAAAAATACTACCTTTGATGAATATCACTTTGAAATAAGGTGCATGAAGTATCCTACAGCTGGTTGTTATTATGTGATGAGCATCAAATTTTGCCTGCATAAGTCTCCCCGTACATGTCTTAAGATTCAGATGAACGATTTATGCTGGTTACTGCTGCTAGGAGGGATGATGCACCATCCGCAAAATAGGAGACCTAAAATGAGACAACAATAATTATGCACATATGACCAGTGATTATACACTAAACATATCATTGAAATAACTTGTTCACTTCAGATTGATTAAAAAAACTACATGATATCCCCTTGTGACTGAGTTAAAATAATACCATGTGTGCTCCTTTATATCTGGATGATTTGATCCTACAGTTCTGCCAATACCAGTGAGAGACAACTACAGTTAGTTTACCCACAATTAGTGAGACATTGGCGTAAAGCGGGAAATAATGTCAAGACAATCAACTACCTCATCCATGCAGCAGAGTCAGCTGTTGCACTGGGAAATACAATGCAGGTATGAATTGTTTCTCAAATTAAAATCAACTATTGACTCCAAATAAATGATGTAAGCATGTGTCATTCACCATAAATCATAGCACAATTAATTAGTATGCAAATAAAACATGGTAAGAGAGAAGAAGTGAAAATTACTGTTCACATATACTGAAAACTTATCATATTTCCCAGGTTACAATTGGTCGCCTAGTCATGAGTAAATATCGTTTATACATGGTAAATAATACAGCCATATCGCACAGTATCTCAATTAAGTTATGATTGGTTTATAAAGTTTATCATCTATAGAATCTGTTTTTGATTGCTTGATTGTGATCATAATTATGATTATCATATGATCGCAATTGGCCAGCAAATGCAATACTGGGTGATTGATCAATGACTGATAAGTAAATCCAAATTTCTCCAGGCAACATTGAGTGATATGCGGAGTGAAAGGATGTTTCCTGATGAAATTTCGACAAAATTTGGACATTTATGTGTGTAAAAAGGGTATGTGAGAATGGGATTTATGAATATGTGTCCAGGTATAATCGCTTCATTTCCCAAGCAACTGGACCAAATTATTCATGCGGTTAATTGCATCAATTTGAATTCCCCAAAGCGAAATCACTCAAGCGCCAGAGACGTGTTACATAAGCACAGTAAGCCATGCATGTGTTGAACCTGCTGCCGCAGTAACATAGCTAGACTGTAATTGCATAATCATATATACAGTAAATACAATTACTGCTTATATTATGTCTCACCTATATTCACTGCTTCTTGTATCATAAATACAGGCTATTTCATTCATCTTCCAAGCCAAGGATATGAAACCATCTCCTGAGCAGTTACAACACCTGAGAGTTCTAGGTGGCCAGGTAGGTTTCCTGTTAGACAAAAGGAATTTAAATAATGCTATTTAAGTTAGTGATCATGAAAATCTTGCTCAGTTTGTGTATTTACCAGGGAATTTTTATAGGGGAATCAGGATATGTCGCCATCTTGTGTCGCTCATGGAGAAGAGTTATTGTAATTCCGGATATATTCTGAGTTTGGCCCAATATCCAGGCAGATAGCGTTAATCTTCACTTGACGCATATACAGCGTGTACATTTTGTTTCATGCGCAAACTGCATCTGCGTTTCAAGTAGCATGTATTGCGACTTGCTCTGATTAAAGTACGCCAATTTTCCTGCTAATCCGTTGCGAAGACTCTCGAAATGTGGCACACAGAGCCGTAAAATGCCGGAGGTACAATAACTCACCTTCCATGAATGACAGTCCAAGATGGCTGTCGTGTCCATAGATTTTACATGGCGGTGAAATCAAAATGGCGGTGAGTACCAGTTCTTCTTTTTAAATTCCTTGGTATTTATTCTTTCAGTGCTGACCGAAACTGGCGGTCGTCATTGTTAAGAATAATAGCAACCAGCCAGAACAGTGGTTCCAGGTGGTCAAACAGCAAGCTATTGAAGTGCACCCTTAGTACCCGTATACACTATCATGGTAATAGCGTAATAAAAAGAATATTACAGTAACGTTGTCAATTGCATTTCTCTTCCATGCAGGCTGCCAGTACCCTGTTCATGACCCGAAGAAAGCAACCTGAAATATCAGTAAGTATATAGTGCTATGATTATGATCTTACCTTACATGGAAAATTGTTGTCTGTTACCTTGCGGGAGCTACAAAATGTATCCTCGTTTCCCATTTCACAATACCTCTTTTTAACATTACAAAGTAGTATAACAATTGTTATGTATATCATGGCAAATATCCATGTCCTTGAAAGATGTGTAGTGTTTACAGTGTGATTGTAATTAATGTTCCTTTACCATCCTGTGTGGGAAAAAGTTATTCTCCCATTATGTTACAGATCAATAAAGTGTCTGGTATTTAGATGTTTTATTAGAAATCATGTGAGTATAATAGTTAGTGATGACACTTGTAAAGTAAAACTTGCTCAT
Organism: Ophiothrix spiculata; assembly: GCA_000969725.1. Taxonomy (NCBI): domain Eukaryota; kingdom Metazoa; phylum Echinodermata; class Ophiuroidea; order Amphilepidida; family Ophiotrichidae; genus Ophiothrix; species Ophiothrix spiculata. The sequence continues at coordinate 59,420 of JXSR01S060768.1, read as the reverse complement.
GTCCTTTTGTCATTAATTTATACGGCAAACACCACGTCTTTGCAATTCTAGAGCTTTCAGGATGTGTTATGGAGCTCATTTGCAAAATTGCCATGACACACTCTTTTGTAAAACTTGAATTCAATACAATCATTTTTGACATATGCCATTGAAGTCAACAGGGCAAGGTACTTGATTTTTCAACTTCCCACATTAGTCACAGATTTTTTTTTAAGCTTATTGGTCATGACAAACTGAAGCTTGCATACTTATTGTCTGGCCATTATGGAAGATGCATGTCCTTTGTAGGAACATCACCTCAGCTAGATTATACATTTCATTCATTGTGAATGCCAAAATTAAGGTTTTAGTAATTAAATCAGAGTAAAAGAAAAATAAACCAAAGCCTGAACTCAAATCTGCTCAAACTGAAGCACAATGTTGCATGGATCAACTTCAATTTGATTCAGCACAAGTCATCATGTGAGTGCAAAAAAGTTGTTTCAAAAGAGCTACCATTTGTCACTTCTTTGGATTGCACACTGTACAATCTCCAGTCTTGGGTCAGTCAGTGGCTCTTGAATTTGTATTTCAGGTGACACCATCACCTGAAGAACCATTTCAACAACCATTGACATAAAAAACAGACATTTTGAGGTATTTTTCACATTCTAGTGACAAGTTGTAAAATAAATATAACACATGCAGCAGCCATTGCAGATGCAACTTTTTTGCACTTATATGATGAACTAAAACTTAACAACTTTGGTATACATAACACAAGTTTCATCTTACTGATGCTCAACCTTGTATCTTAAACTTACCTCGTGTCATTTGTCTTTCAATTCTTATAGGTGGTGAAGATGCGCTGGCAATCTGCAGCAGTCAAGGCCAGAGAATACGCCAGGGCCGGCAAGATAACTGACATGCGATTAACAGAATCAAACGCCTCGGTGATCAGTGAACCTGTCGAAGAAATTGATGTCAAAGAATATGAGAGCCAACTGAGTCTGCATGATCCCAAGCCTACAGATCGGCCGATATGGGACCGATTGAAGAAGGACACACCCATGTGGGTGTACATCGCTGCGGCCTATTTGCTCCTTATGTACTTTTTATTTGTGTATGCATTCTACTAGTCCATGCAATCCACACTTTCTACTGAGTGACTTTGTTTCATTTTGCATATATTTTATTTTGCAATATGATTTTTTTTCCTTCACTCATCATTGGATGTTGAAACGGGATGCTTCTTTTCAGAATAATTTGGTTAAATTTAACAGCTAATTCCTACGTACTACTCCTAGTCCTACTCCTGCAGTCAATATATATATATCACATCCTGACTGAAGAGTATGAGAAGGTTTGTCACATACAAAGGATTTTTTCATACTTTCAATACGATTTCCTTACATTGCTTTATAATATGTAGATATTCGAATCTCAATTCTTCAATTATAAGTAGATTTACAATATACTTTTATCAAGAAATAACGTCTACAAAATGTTCATCATATAAATAAAACTTGTATTGAAAATAACTGGTGTTTGAAACAAGCCTTAATGATGTCTTAAGTATGGAGCTAAAATAGTTTAACCTGTGTATGGTGTATGTTTATGAGTAAAACTTGAATCACAATTAGAGTAATACTATAAGATTGAATCAAAAATAGATTTGAATTAAAACAGTGTAAACTGAAGAATCATGATTAACTTAAGTCGCGTGAAGAAAACCTTTTCATTTTTACGCGTCTGGTGCGCCGAGTGTAAACAAACTATATAAGGCTTCGAACCAAACAGATTTTCCTTTTCTGGGTCTAACATTTAATTCATATCCTATTCTAAAAAAAGTTGAAAAATACTTGCAAGGGAATTTACAGCAAACAGCAATTCAAATTGCCCGGTTTTATGTATATGAATTGCAGGAGCTAATGTCACGGCTTTTAATATTAGTTTTATAGGCAAAAAGAGTTATTTCCGGTTGGGAAACCCAGGATTGACGTATTGACGATCTATATGTGACAACAAGATTATGGCGAGTACCAATTATCCTGGACACCTATTTTGGTGCATCGTCATGCTTTATCAGTGCATTGTGGGATTAAATTTCAGTAAAGATTGATTTCCGGTTGGGAAACCCATCAGGATCGACGTATTAAATGCAACTAAATTGTATCTGCAATGTCTGTCTAATGTCACTGCCATTGTTATGCACCTTGTCACTGGAATGGAAAACATTCCCCCTGAGAGGCAATGCCTTTAAAATTGGTTCTTTAGGTGACATTTGTTCAGGTTGTCACCTGAAGAACCATTTCAAACCCACTGACCAAAGACTTATATACAATGGGCAATGCCAAATTGTGAAACATGGCAACTCTATCATTGCACCCAGGCTTATTACAGGTTTCTTGAATTGACATAACGAAGCTATACTAAATAGGCGGGAATTATAATGAGGCTTTTGTTTATCTGCAAGTAAACATGCATAATCCTACTTACACGCACGCCGTAGGTAGGCCTACTGATGCACAAGTCACACGTACAACGTGCGCTGCCTAGCTCTCCTCATGCAGTTGTGCTGTGTTCAGTTACGCACACGCTTATCTGTATCAATTCACGATGTGAAGAGGCCCGCCTATATGGTATTGATCAAAGTTTAGTCAGATAATGTGAATCTTGACTGCAAGGTGAAGCGTGTCATTTTGTTTCATGCTCAAACCAGGCTTACATCAGTGTCTACTGTGACTAATTATGTGAAGCTATACAATGCTCAATGACCAACGATCAAAACTTATTTGCATTCTATACATTGTCTTTCAAGAAATATATTTTATAAATAATTTACTTCAAGTAGCCTTGATTCAAGGCTGACAGGTCTGGAGATGGTAAAAATATGGCTTTTTCTTTATTCTTTTGGTTTGTCTACTTTATTAAAATTATGGGTCTGGACTCTGGAGATAATAAAATATGCCGGGCCATTTTTCTTTTTCTTCTTTATTTTTCTACTTTTCTTCTTTTTTCCTATTTTGAAAACTACAAAAAATTACTTTCGCAAGCAACACTTTAAAACACTGGATTTATATTAACACTAGTCCAGTGAAGTACAGCTAAATAAATGTCAAACATTCATGACCATGCAAACACCTCTGGAAACATGGCAAACCTCCCTTGCAAGTCATAATAATATTGGGTTTAAAGACTACCCTGATATTCCGTCATTTTCTATGATAATTAATATTATATTGAAACTTTCTGTTATATTCCAATTCTTTCTGGTTACCCAGTCATTTGCTTACATGAAAAATCATAGGGAGGATAAGATAAATTTAGAAGAGCCAGGAAGTAATATAAAACAGGATTTTTAATAGTGATTAATCTTGAATGGTATCAGGGTAATTTTAAACACAATCTGGTATAAAATTATGGCTTGATTATAGGATGAAAACTGCTGGTCATTTTAAAAGTAGATAGGCCTCCGATAGGCCTTCTATATAGTAAATTCGAAAAGAAACTTAGGTAATAGAAAAGAGAAAGAAGAAGAAAGAAAATATGTTGCCATCTCCGGCCATATCAGCCTCGAGTCGAGGCTATACTTCAAGTTTCATCATGACAAAAATTTACAAACTATGAACGAAATTTATATGAATTAAACTGAAATATACTACTTAGAAATCAGTCAAGTGTTTTATTGTCCTAATTGTTTGCAGTTTATATGTTGTAATGACATTTTGTCAAATACAGGGATGGTTATGGCTTTTTGTAAGTTTGCCTGAATTTGCCTGAAAATGTGAATTTTTCCAATACTTTTGTACAGTGAAGATCTAAGCATTTTTGCCTGAATTCAGGCAAAAACCTGAAGATAAAAAAATTCATGTCTGCAAATATATACAATACAATGATATAGATGGTGATTTTAGGGCTTGAAATTTTCAACTTTAGCCAAGTCTTAATCATGGGCAAATGGCTGGACAAGATCTATGTTACTTTCATGTATTTAATTTTACAATTTCACCATGTTATGTCAAAATTAACAGAACTGATGATAAACTGAATCGGCGGATCTGTCGGTCCTTGGTGATTCAACCAGGTAAACATTAAAATTCAAGTACAACCCAATACATCCAGCTGGTTAGCTTCAGTCTTGAACCAGTCTAGTTATAACTAAATATAAATGTTTTGATTGCCGAACAAAAGGCCTATAATTTAAATTTGATCCATTTTGAAATATTGATCTTTCTGTTACTACTATTACATTTTTTGTACTACATGAGATAACCACCCAGAACTGCCAGACAACCACCGTTTGAGTTTTGAAGCTGATTTATGACCAAAAAAGTTGTGATATGCGATACCTTTAAGTCAGCTTCAGGGCTAGATAAAAGCTTGAATTTTTGCAGCCCTGAATTTGAAGCTGATTTATGACCAAATAAAGGTGTGATATGTGATACCTTTAAATCAGCTTTAGTGCTAGATAAAACCTTCAATTTTTGCACAATTGGCACAGGTTCATTATCACACAGCTCATAATTAGCCATGAAAATTCTGCAAAGTAGTTCCTGATCAAAAGCATCAGTTCTACCAGCTACATGTAGGTTAAAGGGTGAATATGTCAAAGTATTGAAACTGTCTAATATGATGTGCTCTTCCACTTTCGTTGTTTAGCACTCAAACTAAATATATTTTTTCTGACTTCACTCGTGATATATAATTTGCAGAGTTCTTGATCATATCCACTTTATATTGCATTGACTGAGCGGTGCATTATTAAATACGGTAACATAACTAAAGTTATCCATAGAATGATGCCAGAAACTAGGTGCTCTTTGGTTCCAACAAAGACTTACCTTTAACCATCCGCCTACCAGGATCACACACTATCATTTTACTTCTGATTTTGTGCAATCAGCATCTGTTGTTTGACTCTGTCTTGGCGAATTCCAAAGTAAAAGTTGGTCTGCAAATGCTATCTTCAACACAAAAATAAAAAAACAAATTATGGTGCATTCACAGTCCACGGATTTCACAACAATTTCATCGCACGACGTCTGTCGATACGCAGTCTTTAAACGTGCTGCGCATATTGCGCTATAACTTTTGAAGACTGCGTATCGGTAGACGTCGAGCGATGTTGCAGTGATGAAATCACTATACAAAATTTAATTTTTGCTCGGAGCATCTTCAAAAGAATCTTTGGTATTCCGATTTCACAACAAGTATATCAGATGTAGTATATTAGCTAAAATTTGGAACAAATTCCATGAAGATATATTGTCACTGTGACATACATGAATCTATGTACTACAATAAATTACATCGAGACCTTCTATTCCATATCACTAAATCTGTCAGTGCTGAGCTGCACATATCTCGGAGAGTTATGAAAATTAACCATACTTCACTCATTCTGGAAATTGTATACCTATCTGCAACATGGACATCAGATGTCCTAACAATTAATTCAACACTGATGAAGAAAAGATCTGAACTGACCAGATTTGAAACTCTATAATTATATTAGATCACTACATAGCACCATCTAACCTCAATAATTCCAAGATGATTATGTCCCTGTGACATATATTATAATAAATCTATACGCTGCAATAACCGTAGGCCTTCCATTAAACATCAGAAGTCTATGTCACTAATCTGTCAGCTCTGAGCTGTACATATATCTCTGTTCAGAACAATATAAATTCCTTAAGGGCTCTTCCCTATATTGCAAAGCCCTCTTTCCCCCAGGAATCCTGCAGGATTCCTGGCTCACGAAGCGCTCCAGATTATACCAGGAAGGAGCACTGCTTTTTTAACAATACCTTTATTGACAACCCCTGCTTTTCAAGTAGTTTGAATCAATATGTCAATAAATCATTTAGAAACTACATAAAACCACACGCAGTGAAGCCGATAAAAATCAATAAGGAGAGCTCACTTTATGAATGGATTTTAATGACACAGGATTTTCAAGTAGAAGAAACAAAAGAATTTTGGAGCAAGGAATCCTCCCTGCTTCCTGCAGGATTCCTGTGTACCTCAAATTAGGGAAGAGCCCTAAAGAGGATTATAAATAACAAAACTTCCACTAATTCTGTAAGTTATACAATCTCCATTATGAATATCTGATGTTCTAACAATTAATAAAATTCAACACTGATGTAGAAAAGATCTGAACTGCTCAGATTAAATTATCTTAAAATTACTGAGTAAATCACTACATATCGCCATCTAACCTCAAAAATTCCAAGATGATTATGCCACTGTGACAAACATTTGCAATGTAATAAAAAAGACACAGGAGGTCTTCCATTAGACATCAGAAGTCTATATCACTAATCTGCCAGCTCTGAGCTGTACATACCTCTGTTCAGAACAAATAAAATCCTCAGAGGATTAAAAATAACGAAACTTCACTCATTCTGTCAGTTATACTAATCTCCATTATGAATAGCCTAGGATGATATTCTAATAATTAATTAAATTCAACACTGATGTTGAAAAGATCTGAACTGATCAGATTAAATTCTCTTAAAATTTGTAAATCACTACATATCGCCATCTAACCTCAAAAATTTCAAGATGATTATGCCATTGTGACAAACATAAATCTATGCAATGTAATAAAAAGACACAGGGGGTCTTCGATTAGATATCGGATGTCTATATCACTAATCTGTCAGCTCTGAGCTAGCTGCACATATCTCTGTTTGGAACAGATAAATCCTCAGAGGATTATAACTAACAAAACTTCACTCATTCTGTAAATCATACCAATCTGAATTATGGACATCTGATGTCCTAACCATTTATTAGGCACTGATGTAGTAAAAGATCTGAACTGATCAGATTTAATCCTCTTAATTCATGGATCACAACATAGCACCATTTAACCTCACTCTAATAGCTACAAAATGACAACTGGTTGTACCAAAAATTGGCTCTGAATTTCTACCTTCACCAAAACACTGTCTATGATTAGCCCAAAGCATATGGTATCGATAACCATAGAATGATAAGTAGTTATTGTAAGAAACAAACTGGCCAAATTGCTGCCTACGACCAAAATGGAGCCATTAGTATACCTGAAGCCTATGAGGCTCCATATAACAGCCTGTTGGAACTATCCAGTAATACTCTCAACATTTTCGGAATGCATGTACCAATACATGTACCTTATATAGAATCAAAATTAATTTCTACAAATCAGTCTACCGAGTGAGAACCCTGGATTTCATTCAGATACCTAAATAAGAATCCGAAACTCCCAGATCATCATTAAAAAACGATATCTCTGATCAGAAATTCTGTTTCTAGTTTTTGTTCTCTATATTATTTAAGCAATCGAAACTGCTTCCTGTAGTTGGGTCATATGAGACCAAAGAAAACTCGTTATAATCGAATAAACTTAGGGTAGATCCGATTTCATTTCCAAGACCCAATATTCACAAAAACTCATATATATGGTACACATGTATTTGCAGCCAATTCATTCCTTGATAAAAGGATGTATGTTAAAGCTGATGATTCCTCAATATTTATTTTTCCCAATTTAACGAATATTCTCATGGGTCAATCTTAAGACAATTTCAAATATGTACCTGAAGCGTCATTATAACTCAAACTATCTTTTATGAAAATCAAAGATTCAGAAGCACCCCTCGAGATGATTCTTGACAAAAAAAAAAGAAAATCTAACCAAATCGTCTATAACAGATCACCTGAAGCATAACTTAAGTATGCATGACATCCACACCTAATAAATGCTTTATTCTACCCAGGAAAACTTCTCCTTGTTTGAAAATATGTACCACTACTAGCAATAGTATGAATTCCTGGTCTTCACTCACTCAGAAGAATTGAAAGCTAAATTCAAACTATGAACATCCCCAACTTTCATTAAAATCTGAACTGTGAATACCACAAAATCAGACATTCAGTAAAATTAAAGCTTCTCCTATTATCAAGAATGATAAATAAGATCTCTCTGCTATTACTAATTGGTATTAAAAAGCACCAGAAGCTGTTCAGAGTATACATCCTTCTAGTATGATGTCATGGACACTGGTACATTATGTGTTAGTCCTGGCACCATGACTTGACTTAGTGTCAAGTCATGGAAAATGCTAGTTAGTAAAACTGCCATTTAAGCATGTCTGTACAGACAATCTTGGGACTAAGTCCACATCTCAAATGTCGCCAAAATGTTGAAGCTGTTCAAAAATGTTATAATCAGTGGCCTCCTTGAGAGTCTTGTGCATCTCATGGTAGGTGATTCATCAATATTTAAAATCAAAAAGTGTGATTTTGTGGCATAAACTTAGCTTAAGTATGCTGTAACATTGCGTTTCCGAATTTGACAACCTCAACTTTGTTTACATCCAGAATTTGGGTAATAAATTTCATCTTTGGATTTAAATTAGTTTTGTAAAGATCCTACACTATTTAAAGATGTTGTCTGTGTTGAGAGAAATTTATTTGGGTTTTTAATTTCTGAATTATTTAATGTCAAAACTTAGAAAGCTTAAACGCAAAACGGCAATATAACTCCACATATTTCTTGTAACTCTGGACACTTGGTCCTGAGTTACAATTATTGGAAACTTCTACATTATGTGTCTGATATCCAAATAATAAGCACTGTGCTAATTATAATTCTGTACTGTACAGAAAAAAACTCTCTTAATAGGAGAAAAAACTTATCTCTGATCCATATTATAGTTTCTATCTATACCCATATTTTCACCATCAAAAAGTATAGTAATCACAACCATGAAAAGTAAGTACATACTAGTACTACTACTAACTAGTACTGGTGCTTACGCTTGAAACTCGTAAAATTAGCAAAAAACTGCAAAATCAGCCTTATTTGGGTCAATGTTTTGTTATAAAAGCTGAAAAACGTACTCTCCGCCCCCGGTAAAATTCAGATCCTACATCCGCGACTGATAATGAGTAGGCCTATCTTAGTATCTACATGAATTAGCGAGGCCGTTGGTTTTTTAATTTTTTGCCTACCGTGTTTTTGATATGACACTGTTGTTGTGTATCAAAACCCTATAAAGTATGACACATTTGGGCCACACATTTTACTAACCTTAATCCCTAATCTCAAATTCTCCTTTCAGTAGTTAAAGCTTAAGCTTCATACAAATTTTATTCCCAGGACATGTACGCTGACATGAAATTATAATGTCAGAAATCCTGTTTTTTTTCTGGAGCACCACTTTAATATCGGGCGCACACCACCAAATAAATCTTCCATAAAATTAGAGAACATGTATTATGCATGAATAATTATCTCATGACATGAGCTGATAACCAAGCCCGTAGCCAGGGGGGTGCGGTGGGGGCGTCGCACACACACACACACCCCCCCCCCAAAAAAAAAAAAAAAATTGTCAATGTACAAAAAAGGTCCACAAAAAGTCCCTAAATGTCCACCAAATTTGCAAAGAACACCCAAAGCACCAAAATACGAAAATGTAGGTCTTTTTTAATAAAATACTGCACAAAATGCTAGAAACCGGTTTTTTTTTTTTTTTTTTTGCTTGTCACTTTGTCAAAACCACTAAAATTAGTTAAGGGTCGACCAAAACGAAAATTGTCATCCAAAAGGTCCACTTTTTGAAAATCCGCACCCCCTTGAAAAAATCCTGGCTACTGCCTGCTGATAACCTACCTGTTAATAATTGCCCATGGTATGCAATGTTCAATTTATTGACGCACAGGTGTCAGATTTCTACCTGCCGCCGCTTCTGTACATTTGATGTATAAATCAAAGTGAAAGCGTTGCATGAACAGCATTTCAGCTTCAAGATGACAGGAGAGTTAATCACCTTTTGTCTTAGTCTCCAGAACTAGACATTCATCTGACAAGTTCTTTTAACAGTTAATGTATCATTCACTGAAATGCACAATTTCATGTGATTTGGACACGTTTTACCAATTTATATAATATAAATATTATCTTAATTTTGCAACTACATGCCAATTACGCCCAGTAGTTTATGTCTCTGTTCAAATAAAGGTGTTTATGAGTAAATACTTATGAGCTGGTGTAAACAAGAGATTGATTATTGGTCGGGTTTTACAAAGAGATTACATAGTTTGTGATTTGGTGCATGATGAGGAGAGTTGAGCCATTAGGCTAGAGGAGATGAAGATATTTGCACAGAGGGGAGTCTCAGAAGCTGTAAGATTTTGAATTAGATTCATGGCACTTAATGAATAGGCCTACTTTAAAAAGAAATCTAGAAAGATTTCAAGACACTTGCACTGTAAAATCTGTAAAAAAAGACACTTTTTTGGTCAGAATATTTGTGTTTTTCGTTTTTGCCAACTGCAAACATGTTGTTGACTTGTAATCGTGAATTTACCAACTGCATATTGCATGGCCTAGGCTGGACTTGATTTACCAGTCTTGTGTTCTAAACTTTTCAGATCTTAAATTTGCCGACTGGACAGCACTTAAAATTGCCAAATACAAGTTGACCTTACCTAAAAAAATCATCTTGTCTCCTTTCTTTGCCCTGGTCCCATCCTCTAGATCCTATTCTCTGGACCATAAACCGACTTTGGAAATACACTCCACCACATATTCTTTACTTACTTAGTATTGCCTCTCCTCATTTTGCCAACTATAGTGTTTAGGTCAAAAATGATAAATAATTATGGCATTTGCCAACTCAAAATTTTTTGAGCTTACTTGGTATTTCATACCAAAACGCAAATTTAGTTTTTTGTACTCCGTAATGTTAATAATGTGGTGTATCAAGTCTCCTTCACCACTGGTTCAACCCCACCCCACCACTAGCACTATACCCCTTGGGAGAGTTGCCACTTTGCCATTTTTTCTACACATTGTTGCAGCTGTCACATACCCTGAGTCTGACCCTGACTATAAAGAGTTTAAAATGAAGCGCCCCCTTATCACCCATCACTTTTATTTTTTTTATAGCTTAATGGATTTTTTTGGGTAGATAATAATACCCTCCAAATAGTTTGACTTAAATATGCTCACTTTTTCTGTTATGACCATTTGTTGAATTAAATTCGGGATCCGGAATTTAATTCAACATGTATTAGTATTGGAAAGCATGCATGTGCTTTTTATCCATTTGTCGATGGCAAAACAATTTTTTTTTGACAAAAATCATTTGAAAACACTTTTAGAAACTAAGTCATATTCCTTCATTATATGCTGGTTTTTAACAAAATGTGTGAAAGAGGCAATACAAATAAAGAAAACCAAAAGTGACTTAAACCAGGACAAGGGATGACACCATCTACCATCAGTTTACGTGACGACAAGCTCATTTCACGTGACTCTGACCCTTCCGGGTCAGGTCACGTGACATCTCCAGATCAGTGACAACACCAGTTGGCATCGAAGACCGGTGGATGTCGGTCGCAGGCCACCAAACCGCACTGAAGTAAGTCGTGAGACATAGTTTAAATTTAATTCAATAGGCCATTCTTATGACGTCTAATTTACTTAATGCAAACTATAATGCATTGGCCGAATGAAAAGATGTCGATGTATAAAGACAGGGAACACATCTATAAATATATACTAAAGATCTCCACTTTATGAGTGCCAATTTTGAAATAACACAAGTGATGGCTTGTAACAACCCGTGGTCGTCTATGTTATAAAAATATATCAGTTGCAGTTGAGACCTTGGTTGTGATACATCTACAATCAGAAACCTCAAATAGTCTCTGCTGCATTTTTTTATATCCTTCTCCCTTTCCTTTAAATTTTTACACAGCATACTAGGTTAATTGTCTCACGCACTTATCGGCACTCAAATCCCGTTGGCTGTCTGCATTCGTAATTCGCGTTCTCCCGCGACGGTCTCGTCGTCATATTAAAGGGACCAGCCTAGATTTCACTTAGAATTAAAAACTCATGGAAATGCTCTAAATAAAGCTTAAAAGTGTAGTAATATCTAAAAAAAGTACAAACATTTACGCAGAAATGGCTCAAATTGAGCTATAAATAATTTGGAATACATCATTCTTTGATGGTGGTGTGACTATCTTGTGTTTTCTGAATCCTAAATTTGTACCTCAGATCTGGATTTACCAGATAAAAAATCAAACAAAGCTCCTAGAGGTAATTTAATACATATTAAAAGAGAAACAATTTCATCAAAAATAATTTGTTTACCCATCACATGTGTAGAAACAAAATCTTTTTAAATTTTGAAACTAGAAACACTGTTTTCACATCTTTTTTTCGCCGGCAACAAAACATTAAAGTAGGTAAAGAATTGCAATGTTATCCAATATTCCTCAAAATCATGGAAAACTACTTGTAGGTTATATTATTATAAACATGTTCTACTGATTCATGAATAAATATGTAGGTAAAAATTAGTGGGAAGAATCTAGGCCAGTCCCTTTAAGTTGTTTAGAGAAATGGACTTGTAGCAAACATGAAATTACCCCTCTCACGATATTCTTGAGGGACGGTAGCCTTAATGCTACAGATCGATTTCAACTCTTTAACGAACTTAAAATTCAATGTAACAATCCGTTACATACATGTACATGTACATTAACCTTTATTGACCAACTATGTGCTATATCGGGATATTACCTTATAAACTCGGGAAAAAATCACTAATGCGTGCCAATGTTTCATGTCTTTAATAAAAATAATAAGAAGCAGAAATAAATACCTAGATTTATTGCTTATATTTTAAAACAAGAATAAATGGACTTTTAGTTGATGTTTATTACACTTTAAGTTTACGTATTCAGCTAATATGATATAATTATGATAATAATAACACTACTACTACTAATAATAATATTATATCGCATTTTTATAGCGCAAAATCTACAAAAAAAACCTCTAAGCACTGAAACAAAACCAAAACAAAAAAACAGAAAAAACTAACTAACACGGTTGCTCATATAGTTGGAATAAAAATATTTTTAACACTTGTTTATACAAAGGTCAATTTGAGATGAAAATATCTGGAAACTTATGTTGCTTTTGGTCAGATTTGATAGGTAATCTTGTTGGGTGTGAAATGGAACTCCAAATGTGATCAATTTGCGCGTGCACTGGTAAGGGGCAACAACAAAAATGGGTGAAAAACGTGATTTTTAGGTCAAATTTGATCAGGCCCGCCTTTGACCCCGGCACTTCTCTACTCAAGTTAAGTGGTCATATGGAATGTTTATCTGTAGTAGATTGATAAGCTGGTGATTGAATGTCTAAGTCACGCTTGACTGCGCCAAGAGAATGCTTGGAAGTAAAGTGCAAAATGATCCTCCAACGCCCCTCAATTTACAAAAATAAAGTTGTAGTGAACGTGAAATGGTCCCTGGCGGTATATGGCATCTTCGAAACCTTTTAAGATGTCATATACCGCCGGGAACCATTCCACGTTCACCACAACCTTTTTTTTTTGTAGATTGAGGGGTGTTGAAGGAAGTTTTGTACTTTAATTCCAAATATTCTCTTGGCGCAGTCAAGCGTGACCAAGACATTCAATCACCTGCTTATCACTCTACTACAGATAAACATTCCATATGACCACTCAACCTGAGGAAAGAAAATACGGTGTCAAAGGCGGGGTCAAATCAAATTTGATCTAAAAATTACGTTTTTCAGCCATTTTTGTTGTTGTCCTCTCACCAGTACATGAGAAAATTGATCACATTTGGAGTTCCATTTCACACCCAACAAGATAACCTATCAAATCTGACCAAAAGCAACATAAGTTTCCAGATATTTTCATTATAAATTGACCTTTACATAAACATGTGGTTAAAAATATTTTTATTCCAACTATATGAGCAACTGTGTATGAATCAGGAAATGCTTGCTGAAAAATGTATTTTTTCAACTCACGTTTAAAGTGCAACAAGTTGGAGGAGTTGCGGAGACTGCTTGGAAGAGAGTTCCAAACAGTCGGAGCTGCAAACGTGAAAGAGTCCCGGGAAAAGAGCGTTCACCGACTGCCTTCAAACTTACACGTGGAACAACAAGTAGTTTTTTGGAGGACGAGCGCAGCGAGCGTGGTGGTTTGTACGTACCAACACAACGACGACGACAAGTACGATGGAAGAGTGGATTCAAAGTAACGAAATGCGAGAACAGCTAGCTCAAATATGACACGGTATTTGATTGGCGGCCTGTGAAGCTCGCACAGGGTGGGAGTAATATGATCATGCTTTTTCTTCTTAAAAATGAGGCGAGTAGCGTACGTGCTTTTGTATTATTTGAAGCCGGTCTAGTTGCTTATTTGAAATGCCATATAAAGCGGAATTACAAACTGAGTCGAGACGTGATGTGACAAGAGAGTTGACAAGACAGGACGTTGCTTTTTCAGAGAGGAAATGACGAATGCAACCAATGCGTCTAAAAGACAAGATGATGCACGACAGATGTCACTTACACGATCAGACATAGATAGACTACTTTCTAGTCTCACTCCAAGATATTTATCTTTACGTATGAGATGAGATTATAATGCATAATGTAATGATTGAACAGTTATCACGGTAAACAATTGCTATTAATGTTCGAAGTCACGTACTAAGGTGACATTGCCGAAATTTGCATTATTCATTAAGCTTCAAATCATATACATCTATTTTTGCAGCAGCGAGGCACCACAATCGTTCTAGTTTTACATTTCCATATAATATTTACTTGTTGGAAAATTAGAACATTTCATGCATGAATTAATAACTTATTTGTGAGCTGATAACCTACCTATTAATATTTTCCATGGTGTGTAATGTTCTATTATTGATGCGTAGCTGTCACTTCTTTTCATTAGATAGATGCATCAAAGTAAAAGTGTTGCATAAAACATCATTTCAGCTTGAAAGATTACACCTACATCTTTTACAGTAATATTCAATCACGTACGACCTTCAAGGTTTCTGAAATCAAAGAGTTTTTAGAATAATACACTTTAATAATACTTGGACGATTTAATCCAGTGGAATATAACTGCACTAGATAAATCTACGCACTATTATATTAAGGTATTAAGGATTATTTTTAAGAAAAATGTTCTAAAGACACTTTTGAAGAAGCAAATTTTATAATGCAAAACTTAGAAGTGATGATATTTCCTACCTTAAAATTATTTATTTCAATGATTTAAAAATAACATGTTTTGATATGTATACTCCATAAACCTTGAAGTATGCAACAAGCAATCGGACTCTGTTACGAGAACCATAACATATATCCCTTGTATTGTATTCTTGTGGTTTTGTATTGTGTAAGAGACTAGTAATGATTGATTAGGATTGATTAAAGCCAAATCACTGCGTATTAATATCCTGTAAAGGTCCTGTTAAGTTAAGTTGAGAGCAATTGTAACAAAGTTTTAAAACAAAATCTGTTTTCCTTTAAATGTTCTTAACGCTTCAACAATGGAAGTTAAATTAAGTTATAGTATATTAACATTTTCATCAAGAAGTCTTGAAAGCTTGGTACATTCTGCAGAATACAAATAGAGGAGATTTAGATCACGAGTCAATCACTTAGGACGAAATTATATGCGGTAATGATAAGATTAAATTTAATGGAAAAGTTTTGCATTTTGCAGAATGGCTTGCAGCTGATATTATCAAATTAAGTGATATAATTGATAATAAATAATTTATCACTCTGACAAAATTGTCTGACAAGGTTACATGTGTAAAAAATGTTTTCTATTTTCATAAAGTCTTAAATGCAATTCCAAAAGAATGGAAAGAAAATTTGAAACGAAATACTCTTGATTCGTCAAAGAAGAGAACCAAAACCTTAATTTATGTAGACAACAAGCATAAACACATTAAAAATATACCAACCAAAATTACATATAAGCTATTAAACAAAAATTCGGATGAAACATCTTGCATTCGATATTGGGAAAATGAAAACATTCATTGCAACATTTGGAATAAAGTGTTTGGTTTCAAAATTAAAGAAAACACTTCTGGCAACAATTTTCAACTTACGTAAATTTTCTGAAGAGAATAAAAAATTTTAAAATTACTTTGAATAAGATAATTTGCGGTTGGAATATAGATTTAGGTGATTATGATTTTGTGAATGTAGTGATCCAACTTGCTACTTTTGCAATTTACAAGTCAAAAATTATATACAATGATACTAAAAAGTTTGTTTCGCCAAAAATATATTTTATGCATGAAATTAACAACCTTTATGAGATGATCTATAATTCATCACGGAAAATAAAACAAAATATTGGTTTAAATGACTTATACAATTGCAAAATTTACTGGAGTTTATAAAAAACCAAAAAGTTTTGTAATATTATTAGTTGTAAACGACTACTTTAAAAACAAGAATATTATGAAGTTGTAAAGAAAGACAAAGAAAAGAAAAAGAAATATGACAAGAAATAAATGGCGTATGCCTGCCTCATTGAGGCAAAAGAGAAAAAAATATTAACATTTATCATTCAAAGTTTCCTTCAGTCATTGTTCAAAATTTCAGAAATAATTATTGTTCCCACAATCCAACTCAGGAATATTCATAAATCTTTCTGAAATAGAGCCCCGAGTCAAATATTTTGAATACATTGTCTGCTCAAAATAAATATTGTTCAAACATCAATAAAATCTATCCGACTAATACCACAAGATATCTTTTGGGAAAAAAGTTAACGAAATTGTTGGGGCAAATGGTATTCAGTATAATATATCAGAAAAAAAAATTATACTTTATGAGATATTTTGCCCATTTATATTTTATTTTTTTATTTTGAACAAAGCAGCCATTTTTTCGCAACATAATGGCTGTTTACCATGAATTCATGGAATTGGTTATCTGATATAATAGTCAAATTTTTATCTGTAAAAAGGTAACAAGCATCTTATGACAATGACAGATGACGATATGCCTTGAGTGGGCCACCTTTTATAGTTGTGATTGAATTTGAATATCAATCTAAAATGAAGTAGAAATCAAAGAAATTGATACGCTTAACGTCATCTTTGTATTTTCAAGTTGTGACTACGTAGATAGATTACTTGGCAATATTTTTGATATTGAATAGTGTTTCTATGACAAGGAATAATTAGTTTACATGAATATGAATCACACGTTCAAAAGGATTAAATACAAGTTGCTCGAGTAATATAATATTTTTCCACGCGATTCTTCAAGATACATTCTTGAATATACTTTAAATGCAATATTTCTAATTTTCTAAATCGTGATCTTTAGATTTTTACGTGGGTAAATCGGCGACCAGGGAAATGTCTCTCTTGACTTTATTTTTAAAGCACAAGGTCACAATTCAGTAATTTCAATTCTTGTAGGAAAATATGATATTTAGATTTTTTTCGATGTGTTAATAATACAAAATCTTATCTTCATGACATTTATTAAAACAATAACAAAATAACACGTCTGGTTACGGAATGCCAAATAAACATGTAAAGAGGTTAATGCAGTTTGAAAATAATAATAAATATAGAAAGATTAAAAAAATAAAGAAGCCAGAAATTGTTAATATTATTTTTAAGAATGTATGTAATGCGCTGAATATGGTAATTCTATATAAAAGAAGCGCTTAGTAACGCCAATTTGTTTTCTCCAGCGCGTGTGTTAAGACTATAGGCTTGACTGCATGGTTAATCAACATTGTTGACATTAGAGCAGGGCCCTGTCTCTCTCGCGTTTTAGCTAAATCCTTTTTTGACCATATTTAGTAGTCATTAAGGTAACATCAAGGTAACATAGGCGGTGTCTTCTGCAACCATGCGCAGAACCTTGCGCAGACGAATCCCGTGTTTGTTGCACTGATGACACAAACACCAGAATGTTAAGTTCGCGCTCTCGTTAACTGGTTGCGTACGAATTCGAACTTGTAATTTAGCGTTTGATCGCCCTGATGTGACTTGAAATCTTAAGCTTAATCAGCTCAGATCAGCCGATTTCAAATGGAAATTTCACTCTTTGTGTCGGTGAGCTTATACTGCCCCACCAAGGCAAAAGGAAGTATTGACCACTTTTTTCAAAAATCACTTTTTGGCATAATTGTATTCTATACAACAATATCTTCCCTATAAGTAACCGTACAACCCATAAAAACCACTAAAAATTTGATAGAATGACCCTGACTGACTTGCTTCCTTTCGCCTCCATACTTAAGAGACAGGCACATGGTAATTTTGTCAAAGATTGGACAAAATAACCACGGCAAAAGGAAGTATTGACCACAAAATTCAAGATGGCGTCCAAAATGGCCGCCAAAATGCTATATTTTAATTATTTTAGTTTAAAAACAACTCATAAACCACTTTATGTCAATTTTTTTACAGGGAAACTGCTTTGGGGGCTGTAAGAAACACATTTGTCTTGAAATAAGATCATATGCATGTTTCAAATTCAAAATGGCCG
>JXSR01S060768.1:16257-38632 GCA_000969725.1 Ophiothrix spiculata | reverse complement strand
AAAAAAAATGACATAAAGTGGTTTATGAGTTGTTTTAAAACTAAAATAATGAAAATATAGCATTTTGGCGGCCATTTTGGACGCCATCTTGAATATCGCGAGTGCATCGGGAAATTAATTTTGTTAACATCTCAAATGCGTTTTAGGACAATCAAACGAAGCTAAAAAAGTTGGTTTGGTAGAGTCCTGGGGGGGGGGTGCCCGGTAACCCCCCTGTAGATACCCGACTGTGAAAGAAAAAAATACTGAAGCGTGAAAAACACTTATTTTTTTTTATTTTATTACACACAAAAAAAGGGGTATGTTGAATGCTGAAATCTTTACCAGAAAGGCAGTCCAGGCTTTTGGCTTTAGTCCTTTTGAATTAGTATTTGGGTGTATTGTTCGGGGTCCCATGAAAGTACTGAAAGAAAAGTGGTTGAGTGATAACACTGACATGAATCTCTTGGATTATGTTTCCAAGTTCAAAGAAAGATTGAATTGGGCACATGAAGTTGCCAGGCAAAATTTGAAGGAGGCTCAAACTGAAATGAAGAGATTGTATGATAAGGATGCCAAAGCTAGGGTATTGTGATAAAGTCTTACTTTTTAATATTTCCGATTCCTAGACATCCTCTTCAAACAAGATATAATGGTCCCTATACAGTTGAATCTAAAAAGGGTGATGTGAATTATGTAGTTATGACGCTTGATAGGCGCAAGAGTATAACTCTGTCATGTTGACATGTTAAATGAATATGTTGATAGAAATCAAAACAATGATGATACAAAACCAGTGTGCTCTGTTAATTTGAATGAGTCTAATCATGGTGATACTGAGGAATGTAATTATGACAACAGAAATGATAAACACCCAGATTATCCAATTAAATTACAGAATCTGATGTTCTCAACAATTTAAGTGAGAAATTAGGCCATCTTTCAGATTCATATTGTTCTGAGATAACACAATTAATTCATGACAAGAAGGAAAATTTTCCTTATGGTCCTAGTGTAAATAATGCATCTTTCCATGATGTTGATGTTGGTGAAGTAAAACCAAGACATTGAACCCAGTAATAGTGAATGGAGTTCCCCAAGTATTTTGGTTCCAAAACCTGATGGTTCCTATCGTTTTGTGCCAGATTTTCGTAAAGTTAGTCAATGTACCAAGACTGACTCTTTAATATCAGATTCTTCGAATTGATGATTGTATTGATAAGATGGACAATTCAAAATTTGTTAGCAAATTTGATCTATTGAAAGGTTATTGGCAAGTCCCATTAACAGATCGTGCCAAAGAAATATCAACATTTTGCACCCAGATGCGCTTTTCCAGCACCGCGTTATGCCGTTTGGTATGAAGAACGCGTCAGCTACATTTTGGTGAGTCAGTCGGGGAAAAAAGGCCCATTCGGGGATCTTGACCCAAAAAGAGAGTACAGAAAAGAATTTTACTTTACAAAAAAAATTGTCAATGCGCACGGCAAGTTTTTCAATTATTTTAAAAACATTTAAAACTTTTTTTTTTTCTCTTTCCTTTGATTCTTTTCTCTACTCTCTTTTTGGGTCAAGATCCCCGAATGGGCCTTTTTTCCCCGACTGACTCACCAAACTGGGGTGGGGGGGGGGGGGGGGGGGGCACGGTTATTTGGAAATTCCAATTGCCATAAAAGGTGTTTGTATCCATCTGACAGTGTATATAAATGAAGTGGGAAATTCCCAGGGTGCTAAAAAACAGTATGACAACATGGGGAAATTTTTATGCAAATGTAGAAACTTTGGGCCAAGCCAAGTGATTTTTGAACAGAAGTAAAATTTACTCTTTTGTGTGTGGATGAATTTTGTTTTGGTTATGTTATGCTGATGAATTGAGAAAAAACCTTGTCTTTGGAGTTAGCTATATATTGAAGATTATTTTGGAGTTAGCGATATATTGAAGATCATTTTGGAGTTAGCGGTATATTGGAGAATCGATTTGGAATTAGTTATATATTGGAGAATTAACGACGGCCTGTGTGTTTTATATAATTTTATCGAAAAGGATAATCTACTTTCCAGCTCCTCATCTTCTTCTTCTTTTACGGCGTTTTCCGATATTGACGACGCATTTTGACGCCGTATCGACGCATTTCGACGCCGCATGGTACGCATTTTGACGCCGTATGGTACGCCAATTGACGCATTTTAACGAATTATGATGCCTTATTGACGCCCTCTTACGGTGTTATTGAAATTGATAAAGTATTCGCCTAGAAAAAATAATTTGTCATCCTTGTTGCTCATTTATTTTGACGCCCCATGTAGCTCAATCGGTAGAGCGTCCGACTGTAGTTCGGAATGGTCCGTGGTTCGAATCCACGTTAGGGGATTTACTTTTCTTTTATCTTAAACAGCTGTAAAGGTTTCGTGGCGCAATGGAAGCGCGTCTGACTCCAGTCTTCCTCTTCCTCATCTTCTTCATTTTACTCCTCCTACTCCTGATCCTCTTTCAACTCCTTGTCAACAGATATGTCAATATTCTCTGTTGTTGTATTTGTTCCCTCCCACATTTACCGATAAGTCAATATGCGAATTGATTTCTTATCCATTAGCAACGGGCTCTTGGCTACCGTGTTTGTACGAGGGTCATTCAAAAAGTTCTACCTGTTGTATCATAACTTTTCTTCTGTTAAAGGTAGCTACTTGAAAATTGGCACAAATATATGTCCTGAAAACCAAGGTAAGATTTGGTACACCGGAAACGGTCAAAATATGTGCAACATTTTTAAAACTGGCTCTGGTACAGTGAATTAAAAAGGTCATAATATAGCCATGTAGTATTGCTATACAATAAAAATTATATAAAACATAAGAATGGACATACAATTGTACGGGATGATTAAAAAAACTGACCAAAACTGAAAATAATGGACACCAACAAGCACAACAATAAAAAGAACAAATAGCCCATGCAGCAAAATTATCAAAATCACTAAAGATACAGTTTAGGAAGAAACTGACTTTAACAAAACAAGATGTAAAATAGTGACATTATGAAGCTTTAGTTTTGAAGAAATTTTCATAGTACATCATAAAGGAAACTAAATTTAATTTTTTGACCGACAATTGTGGTGTATCACCTTAAAATGTTGTTTTTGACATAAAAAACGCACTTGGAAAAGTCAGGCCATAGAGAAGCATGCTATGCTAATATTCGTAACCTAAGAGGATACCAGGCACCGTTTCAAATATTGGGATTCTGGGTAATTTCTATCAGTAACAAGTTTACTTTATTAGTGGCATATGACTTGTTGGACTATTAGGTTCACTTTCATTCCAATTTTGTTCATTAACTTCCATGATTTTCGGGTATACAGATGGTTATTCATACATTAGCTGCACATGTAATTTCAGGTGCAAAGACTTATGACATTTCACCGTTTCCGGTGTACCAAATGTTACAGTGGTTTTCAGATCACCTGCAAAAATCTAGAATAAGTATTGATATGATTTTTAGACCACATGTAGACAACATTCCGAGCTATATTTGTGCTAATTTTTAAGTAGCTACTTTTTACAGAACGAAAGTTATGATACAACAGGTAGAACTTTTTGAATGACCCTCGTACAGCCGTATGTAGCCTGGTACATGAATGCTTGAACCCTTGTCCTCCGAAGGGGGATCGGGGGTTAATTGTTGCAACCCCCCCCCCCCCACGTTTTACGAGTAATCTCTTTTACATCTTTTGTGGTCATTTTGATGAAAAAACTAGGGGGGTACCACCTTAGGTGGGGTTAGGGTAGGCCGTCAAAGTTTGGGTTTAGGGGGGTGATATCCCGGAATGTTTAAAGTCACCATTTTGAAATATTTCTGCATGCTATAAGACTCAAACTTACAAGGCATGTTAGAATCATCATTTCCCTTCTTAATTAGTAAAAAAACCGATGAAAATCCGGTATTTAGAACTTTTATAGCAAAATTTTGATTTTGGTTGCCATTTTTGCCATAATGCAATTTTGACTGATTTTCTAATTCGAAAGTACTTTGACGTCATAAATACGTAACGCCTTGGCCGATTTTAATGATCTTGGTTGTAATAATTGTTGCCTTCATTATAAATCGAAGAAGAATCTGCATTAACCTCTTTACATGTTTATTTGTCATTCCGTAACCAGCTGTGTTATTTTGTTATTGTTTTAATAAATTAATGAAGATAAGATTTAGTATTATTATCACATCGAAAAACAATCTAAGTATCATACTTTCCTACAAGAATTGAAATTACTGAAACGTAACATTGTGCTTAAAAAAGTCAAAAAAGACATTTCCCTGCTCGCAATTTTTTTACCCACGTAAAAATATAAAGATCACGATTTAGAAAATATTGCACTTCTGCATTCAAGAATGTATCTTGAATAACCGCGTGGAAAATATTATATTACTCGAGCAACTTGTATTTATTCCTTTTGAACGTGTGATTCAAAATCATGTAAACTAATCATTCCTTTTCATAGAAACACTATTCAATATCAAAAAGTTTGCCCAGTAATCTATCTACGTAGTCACAACTTGATAATACAAAGAGGTTAAATGTATCAATTTCTTTGATTTCTACTTCAGTTTAGATTGATATTCAAATTCAATCACAACTATAACAGGTAGCCCACTCAAGGTATATAGATCTTCATCTGTCATTGTCATAAGATGCTTGTTGTCTTTTAACAGGTAAAAATGTGACCATTATAACAGATAACCAACTCAATGGATTCATGGTAAAAAGCCATTATGTTGCGAAAAAATGGGTTTGTTAAAAATAAAATATCAAAATATAAATTGGAAAAATATTCCATAAAGTATAACTTTTTCTGA
Organism: Ophiothrix spiculata; assembly: GCA_000969725.1. NCBI lineage: Eukaryota > Metazoa > Echinodermata > Ophiuroidea > Amphilepidida > Ophiotrichidae > Ophiothrix > Ophiothrix spiculata. Next base: position 33,801 of record JXSR01S060768.1, on the reverse strand, counting down.
TATATTATACAGATTGTCCCTATATTTATGCAACGAGCAAATAAAAAATATTTGCCAAAAGATTAAATCATAGTAATATAGGTTTATTATAGGTAATTACTCTACAACATGCCTTTTGTCCTGTTTCATTTTACCTCTCCAGTCCAACGATATGAAGAATTTAAAAAAAAAAACTTTAAATCTACTTTGGTCCGATTTGTAAGTGTAGACTTCCAGCTAAAGAAATGCAAACTTGAAATAAAGAGAATTCTGCAATCAATTGGAGCACAATTAATCCAAGCCAATCTTACTTTACCTGTACCTAACATTAAGTGATATTTGAAGTTTATTTTTAACTTAAATAGGTCAAAATTTTCAATTAAAGTACGAATCATCCTGATACTCTCATATTACTTGAATCTGTTACTTCTGGTGCGACAATCGGGTACTTTAGGATACAATTTCTACCAAAAGAGTCTGAAAAAAAAAGGATTCTAATGAAAGGTGTCAACCAATAGTAAGTTTTTAACCGAAATTACGTAAGAAAACCGAAGACAGAGCAGTTTTAGAACTCTTAAGTAAGTTAATGATTCATCTGGCCCGCCAAGGGGACACAATAGTTGACTAAACCAGACGCAACAACCTGTTCGTCCATGATCAGCAGATCATCTATAAAATGAGTCCTTAGGTCATGAAATGGGTTCAAGGCGTGCTTCTCCTAATCATGTGATGTTTTAAGCAATTTCCATTCAACCTGTGCCAAATGACGTCACCAAAGGTGAAACTTTACAGATTAACAAATCAGACCATCAAGATTTGTCGGGTCTTTACAAAATGTGCAATAACTTTTGATTCAGAGGTCCAAATTAAACAAAACAAAAATCCTGTAAAAGCCAATGGTCTACTCTATAATATTGTTGTAACGTTTGTTAACCATTGTGCTCTGTTCTCTCAAAATAAAAGTTCAAAGTTCGTTGCGTTTTTATTTGGACACCCTGTACTGAATACCTTTTCCCCAAACATTTTGATAACTTGTTTCCAAACGGTATTTTGAGGTATTAGTCGGATGGTTTGTATTAATTTATTATACAATGTATTAAAAATATTTGACTCAGGCTCTATTTCAGAAATATTTAAGAATATTCCTGAGTTGGATTGTGGGGACAATAATAATTCCTAAATCGAGGAACTTTTGAACAATGACTTCTATTTCTTAAGGAAACTTTAAATGATAAATGTTAATATACTATAACTTAATTTCATTTCCATTGTTGAAGCGTTAAGAAAATTTAAAGGAAATATTAAAAATGTCTTTACCTTGGTTACAATTGCTCTCAACTTAACTTAACCTGACTTTAATTACACTATAATAGGCCTAATAATTAAGTCAAAGGTCGATTACGCATAACTTCCATCTACATATCAAAATACGTTGTTTTTAGATCATTGAAATAAATAATTTAAAGGTGGGAAATATCATCACTTCTAAGTTTGGCATGATTAAAATTTGCTTGTTCATAAGTGTCTTTAGAATTTTTTTCTTAAGAATACTCCTTAATAGCTTAATGAAATAGTGCGTAGATTTATATAGTGTAGTTATATTTCACTGGATTAAATCATCCAAGTATTATTAAAGTGTATTATTCTAAAAACTCTTTAATTTCAAAAACCTTGCAGGTCGTACGTGATTGAATATTACTATAAAAGATGTAGGTGTAATCTTTCAAGCTGAAATGATGTTTTATGCAACACTTTTACTTTGATGCATCTATCTAATGAAAAGAAGTGACAGCTACGCATCAATAATAGAACATTACACACCATGAGAAATATTAATAGGTAGGTTATCAGCTCACAAATAAGTTATTAATTCATGCTTGAAATGTTCTAATTTTCCAACAAGTAAATATGTAAAACTAGAACGATTGTGGTGCCTCGCTGCTACAAAAATAGATGTATATGATTTGAAGCTTAATGAATAATGCAAATTTTGGCAATGTCACCTTGGTACGGGGCCTCGAACATTAATAGCAATTGTTTACTGTGATAACTGTTCAATCATTGATTACATAATTTATGCATTATATCTCTTATTATTTGCTAAATACGTAAACTTTAAGTGTAATAAACGTCCTCTAAAAGTCCATTAATTCTTGTTTTGAAACATTAGCAATAAATCCAATTATTTATTTCTGCTTATTATTATTTTTATTAAAGGCATGAAACATTGGCACGCATTGATGATTCTTTCCCAAGTTTGTAAAGTAATATCCCGATATAGCACATTATCATGCTTTGAGGTGTCGAAGTGTGGGAAAATATTGGATCCAAAACATGATAATGATAAAATTGGATGATTTACGCCCGATATTTATTGGTCTCGCTATGAGTTTTAAAATATTGGGCTCGACTGCGTCTCGCCCAATATTTTTGCAACTCATAGCTCGACCAATAAATATGGGCTCAACCGATCCAATTTTATACCATAGTTGGTCAATAAAGGTCAATGTATGATACGGTTTGTTACATTGAAGTTTAAGTCGTTAAAGGTTTGAAATACGATCTATAGCATTAAGGCTACCGTGCCTCAAGAATATCGTGAGAGGGCAATTTCATGTTTGCTGCAAGGTTTTAAAGTCCATTTCTCTTAACAACTTAAATATGACGACGAGACTTTCACGGGAGAACACGAAGTACGAATGCAGACAGCCAACGAGCTTTGAGTGCCAATAAGTGCGTGAGACAATTACCTGACAAGTTTACTGATTTGCTACCTATAAAAAAAGGAACTGCTAGTATGCTGTGTCAAAATTTAAAACGTAAAGGGAGAAGGATATCAAAAATACAGCAGAGAGTATTCGAGGTTTCTGATTGTAGATGTTTATTAAACCTCAACTGCAACTGATGTATTTTTATAGCATAGACGACTAAGGGGTAGGTTGTTACAAGCCACCACTTATTATTTGTAAATTGGCGCTCATAAAGTGGGGCTATTTAGTATTTATAGATATGTCCCCTCTGTTTCTACAACCCAGGGCCGGACGGTTTTCGTCTACTTGTTTCCTTGGGCAAGAAACTTTACTCTACTTGCTCCGTGGTTCAGAAGTCACGTAAAGCCGTTGGTCCCCTGTACGAATAGACTCCTTCATGGGGTATGCGTTTCATGCAAGTACTGTGTATCATTGATTTATTGATTGATTGATTGATTGATTGATCAACTGTTTTTCATTTCATTTTACGTAAACAAAATGGTAAATTAGACGTCATAAGTCGGTCTACCTGGAAATTCCAGCATACAAGCTTATATGTTGATGAAGTGGCGACACATTGAAAATTTTACCATTTCAATATTTTTTAGCAATACCATAAAAAAGTCTGTGTTTTCTTTGTGCATTATAATCCATAGAACCTTCTTTAGTCAACTGCACACCATGCTATTTTAGTTCTCGCGATTCCCGTCTTTAATTGCTTCTGATAAGGAAACTGATGATATACGTTGTTTTGGCCCTGTATATTCCTTTAGTTGACACGCTAGATAGTAATTTTATTAATGTCAAAATCTGCGTGTTCTAAGTTATCAAATTATTTGAAATAACCGCAATGACTGAATGCCGGAAACGTGACAGGGTATTTAATATAAAGTCAAAGGAGATCCTATTCCCGGTTGTCATTTGCCTACGTTATAATCTATAAATCACGGTTTAAAAAAAAATGAAAAATTGCATTGCTGCATTAAATTTATTCAAAAATGTATCTAGAAGTATTGCGTGGTAACACAAATGATGCCAAGATATTATTTCACTCGAGCAAGTCCCTTCAGTGCTTGTAGTTTAACATGGTGTAAACTAATCAATCTTCCTTTTCTTAGAAATGCTATACAATATCTGTATCATGATGGATATTGCAAAGTATCTAGTCACATTCTTAAAACAACAACAAAGATATAATATCAAACGAAAACTCTGTCTATCTGCAATCAATCATAATGGCACGCCAGCAGCTGGCCCACCCAATGCATATCTCCATCAGTAATCACTAAAAGGGAAGAGACGTTTGATACCATTTAACAAGAAGATATGGTCATCTTAATCAAAGAAATTTGCAAACTACTAAATATATGTATTTGTATGTAGTTAAAATCAAACTAAGATATAAAAAGATGAAAATATCCCAGTAGTAAACCGTCTTTAGTTCATTAGTGGTTTACCTAATTTGCATATCGATCTGAACGTCCCTAATCCCCCAATAGAGCGGAACGTAACGGTAACCGTTGAACGTCCCTAATCCCCCCCCACCCATAGAACGCAACGCAACGGTAACCGTCGAATGACCGGGGTCAATTTTGAAATCAGGTATGTATGCAACCCATACCCTCCCCCCACCCCCTAAGAAAGACGAGGGTTAAAGTAGAACTGTTACAAATGTAGAATGTCACCTTGGAGATTTGTTGGACCTTCTTGATTACAGAACCGGTAGAATATGTACCGAACTGGCGACGGATTCTGTGAAAGTGGTGATGAGGGAAATCTCTGACGACGTATACAAGAAGTTAGACTTACGGTTGATATCAAATTGAACATTTGATGGGGAGGAATACGAAAAATTTGAGAGGTCCTCATTGAAACCTAGTCAGAGATGCTGTTACTATGGAACAATGTATCATTTGTGCAGTGTGCCTCCATATTACATTGCCGAAATTTAATATACCCTTCAAGGTTCGCACAGACTAATAACGGAATCAAACTTGCTGGGTATATTTGTCATGTATGTTCACCCTTTTAAGTACCCTCGCTAAACATTTAATGCAGCTGCAAAATGTTTTAGGTAACATTGTTTGAAAGATCGCGAATCATAGACAACAATATGGATCATATACTAGAAATCTGAAGAATGTCTTCTGTTTGACACCAAGTCACGTTTCAATAATCTTCTCAGATTCAAAGAAGAAAATAGCCAAGTTGAGAGACGCTGATTTCTTTATTGCAGCTACTTCAGTTTCATTAACTGCCTTTACGTTATCGAAACCTTCTAAAGAAATCGTAAATTTCAATTGAAACTTTTGAAAAACGATATTTACACTGAAACGCGTAAGAGTGTTAAGTATGTGTTAACCTAACCACAACTGTACGAGTGATATCAAAAAGTTTTAAACTTTACCCAGAAGGGATTGAGCTTTATCAATAAAATTTTGTCAGAATAGTCACTCGTCTTTATGTCCAATATGGTGCAGAAAATGTCTCATAAGAAGTTTTACTATCTTTACAGGTGGTGATCGATGTAATCTACCTACCCACTTAAAATATAAGCTGCATGAAAAAAATTGAGACATGCGACGTAATTAAGTCCCTGCATTTGAAGGGTTACAGGACCCGGTAAATTTTATTGGCACTACTAAAGTTTAGTTGGTCGATACTAAAGGGTAGGGTTCCTTCTATCCATTAATACCAAAATTATTGATATCGGTCCGTGAATGACGTAACAATGGCGTAATAAAACATAACAGACCTGAAAATGTTGATTTTCATTGAAATATATTTCGTTTTTCAATAGAGAGTGTCCCTACAGTAACGGTCTATAGACAGTCAGTTAAACGCTGGCGAAATATGCTACTGTGAACATTGACTATGCAAAGATGCCTGGAGTATCCCAGAATAAAATTTTGTTCCTGGCATCATCTCCTCTGGGTGAAGTTTCAAACTTTTTGATACCCCTTCGTATAGTTTCAGCTTGCCATCATATTCGAACCAATTTTAACAAGACTACTCACCTGACTCAGGTTATTTCACTTTGTGAATAAAACTGCAAATCTCGTCGAATTTTCGGTACTTGATTTTTCAGCGAACACTTTCATGTCCAACTTGGTACATTATCATGTTTTGAGGTGTCCAAGTGTGGGAAAATATTGGATCCAAAACATGATAATGATAAAATTGGATGATTTACGCCCGATATTTATTGGTCTCGCTATGAGTTTTAAAATATTGGGGGCTCGACTGCGTCTCGCCCAATATTTTTGCAACTCATAGCTCGACCAATAAATATGGGATCAATCGATCCAATTTTATACCAAAACTGTCTTTCGATATAAAAGTATTAAGAAGGCGTGGGAAAATGTTTTGATTTGAATACGGCATCTTGTATTGACACATTCAAATTTGAATTTGGGGTTATTCTATGTGATTTATTGAACCTCTGCTAACTTACCTACTGTAAATCCGAAACCATAATGCAATCGTCTTGACCTACATATGTATAGCAAGTTGGGGCAGAGTTATTATTATAACACAAACAACAAGTATTGAACACAGATTTTGATTGACAGAAAATAATGCCTTAAAACTCTCGGAAGAGAAAACAATTTACTTGGTCTTTATATATATATTTTTTTGAGGGCAGTATCTTTGGGATGTTGTGTGTAAAAATCGTTGTGTTTTGATATTAATGCTTTTATTTTTACCCTTTTTTTATTCAATCTAGAACAGCTAATAAATTATTCACTACAATAATACCGAGTGGATCCAACTGTTGTCAAAACACTTGACAAGTTTGTAAGGTTGTTCTATTATGAATGCTTAACTGTCAGTTTTGTAAATCACATGCTGTCATTTTGTTCACCAGATAGATTACATCTAAGGACTCAGTCACACATCCCCATACAGAGTCCAAATGTACGAATAACGTACACTGTTTTGGTACGCAAAATACATGTGTCAATGTCAAAACATTGTACGTTATTCGTACGTTTATGCTCTATACGGTGGTGTGTGTGACCACATCTTACTGAAAATAGATTTTCTAAAAAGAGATCCACAAGCAGCTGCTGGATTCAAACTTGCAATATTAATATTCGTCAATATTAATACATGAATATATTGTATAAACAGGGTGGTTTTTTTTTATTACGTCTTAATATATCAAGTAACCTGTACCAGATTTATGATTTTAAAATATTAATTTTTTCATATCTTGTCGTAATTGTATATGATTTTATCTGTACAGTATGACCAGGAGGTATTGAATTTGGAAAATCCACATGGATTTAAACAATCATATCTCGAGGGTACATGTTATCCCTCGTTGGGTATTATTACTAACTGCTGATTATTTCGGTGCATTTTGTAGGTTCTGGGGAAGAATGAAACCAATATTATATTGAAAAAATTGCGAAAAAATACACAACTCATATCATAGCTCTCAGTCTCGGAAATAAGCCCTTCGATGTTTTATATCAACCTGGCTTTCAGACTTTTAAGCCAACATTCATTTTGTCCCGAACTGATAATCAATTCAAATTTTACAGGACGAATTTATTAACAGTCGATATTTTCCGAATATGGTCTTTGTGGGCGGTTTAAAAAAGTGTTACTAGAACCACTGGATAGAAAAAGAAAAAAATAATGTTTTGCGTCTTTAAAAAAATAGCTGAGACACCACGATCTACAAGAGAATAATGGCAATAATTTTTGGTTACTGTCTATATATAATCTATGTGTCATATTTAATGATCTTAACCCTCCCCTATGATAGTTCTTATGATATTATGGCAACAGTCTGAGTCAACCTAAGAATTAAACCTCACAAAATGCACTTCCGAGGTCAAAGTCTACTGGTTAAATGTAAATAATTACACACATTTTAAATTAGGAGGCTATACCTTTAAATTGTCTTTCCAGGTTCTGCACACAACCAAATTAACAATTATATGTTAATATTTGATAATGCTTACTCCTTAAAATAGAATGAAAATAATTCGGCTGCGAGATTTAAAATTGCCGGGGAGGAGAAGGGTGGATGTGTGAGTTCTTAGGATCATAATGGTGATCTCTTGTATATTTTTAGTGCTTAATCCTAAATTTTGGAAAACCTCGAACAGGCAAGGTCTAAGTTCTGTAAAATAAACACAGAAACAGATATTTACTTGAAACTTTAAAAAAAATCACTAAATTAGGTAAAACTACATAACATATTAGGTATAAATAAAAATTGCAGGGCTTGTCTATAGGGGAGATGCAGGAGAGTTGATCCACCAGGAGAGTTGAACCACCCCCATTATCACCAGAACTAGACACTCATCTAACTAGTTCTTCCTACAGTTATTGTATAATATAATTACCTCTCCATTTTTGTTTCATTGTAAACGATAAATGCACAATTTCATGCGCTATACCTTTAAAAGGGATTTGGGCACGTTTTACCAATTCTTGTAAAAAACACATCGTCTTGATTTTACAACTAGATGCCAAAAGCCCTGTAGTTCATGTCTCGGTTCAATAAAAGGTGTTTATGAGTAAATACTTATGAGCTGGTGCAAACAAAGTGGGCGCGTGTGGTCTAGTGGAACAGTGCAGGACTCATAATCAGAAGGTCGTGAGTTCGAGCCCCGCTAGTGCCAACGTGTTGTGAACCTGGGCAAATCACTTTATCACACTTGCTTCGTCGACCCAAGCGTTATATGGGTAGTTACTAGGAATATGACCGTATAGCGCTAGAATGGGCAGCTGGCTGTATTCTAATGGTAACGGAATAAATGTAAAGCGCTTTGATCAATTCTGGAAAAGCGCTATATAAGCACCGACATTTTTTTTATTTTTTTTTAAAATGGTTTAAGGGGTTTTTTTTTACCAAGAGATTGCTTAGTTTGTGATTTGGTGGCATATGAGGAGAGTTGAGCTATTAGGCTCTGGGAGAGTTGACCATAGGAAATTCATGTGTTATTTTGACAAAATATTTTTGAGTAGAATTATACCATAAACTTACTTAGAAGTAACCACAGTCCTTAGAAAAAGGTGTGTCCTTTCATGGTAACTTTCAACATTAAGGGTCTTCAACTTTAGGGTCACTTTTTTGACAGCTATTTTAAAATTCCAAGATATACAACAGAAAAGGCTTTACATGTATCATATTTATGTTTATATGGGGTCCATTTCAGTATTACGCCATTAATAGGTCAAATGTCCATTGCGCCATTAAGGAGTCAATTTTAGTGTATTACGACATTCAGGGTGTGATTTTGAATATGTAACGTCATGAAGGGTTGGAATTTGCTGTTCATGATTAAGACATTTAGGGTCTGATTTTGAGGTGCTCTGACAAGCATGCTACCACACTTTCTTCAAGTCCCCCCCCTCCCTCCGCAATCTCGAGCAGGTCAAGAAATAACAGCAAATATGGCTAAAAACACCCTTAATCAAATTGTCAGAGAACAATAATCATGTTCCAAAAGAAAGGGGAAAAAATACAATATAACATCTCATTTTTTCTGACATTCGAAGAAATATTACACAGTTGAAATGACATATTGTAGATCCTCTTATAGAACTGATTTTCTAAATTTTAATTCCAAATATATATACAATTCAGTGAAAGTTTATTCAGATTGAAACATTATGTCCTTCTGTTTCAAAAATTAACTACTTAAAGTAGAAAAAGTTCAATTTGACACGCCACTAAAATATGATGTAGACTCCCACGGGCGAACACGAAGTACGAATGCAGACAGCCGAGGGGCTCTGACAGTAAGTGCAGGTTTGGATTGGAGCGACATTAAAAAGTACAATGTTGCAAACATAGCATGACCAGAGGTTTTTTTAAACACACTCTAAAGGGTGGAGGGTTCTGAATACCCTTTCCCCCTATTCACATCCTAAATAAGGATTTTATCGATACTCTTTTAACAATAGGGTTTGAAAAAGTACCCTATATTTTGAAAATTGCTCCCAAATTGCTGTTTTCAATACCCTAAACGGTGTCACATGATTCACCCTTCAGACCTCAAAAACAACCATTCACCTTTTTCTTGGTCACGCTATGCCTGCAACATTACATTTGAGTGCCCCCCCCCCCCCCGGTTAAACAGCATATAGCAACTTTATATTTTTAAAATCATCAATAGAATATGGTTTCAGGGAATACAGAAGAGACATTTGTGAATAAATATGGTCATTCACAGGTTGTGAATGGTGCGATTAATGAGGCCAAAATTGTTCGCAATTGTACTTTTTCGAAATATTTTGATAGTCATTATAACATGATTCATGAAGAAATACTTCTGTTGTTATCCCCGAAAACCAATTTTCTTCTAAAGTTCTATTGTCTTGAATGTTTTGTGTTTTTAGGCCTTTCTTATGTCACTCTGACCCATTTTTAAGAGAAAATAGTAGTATATACTGATTGTTGTCAATAATACGTTTTCGAAATATTTTGATAGTCATTAATAACATGATTCATGGAGAAATACTTCTTTTGTACTTCTAAAGTACTATTGTCTTGAATTTTTTGTGCTCTTTATGCCTTTCTCATGTCACTCTGCCCTATTTTGGCGACCGTTTTATGCATCAGATTGTTCACTGATCGGCTGCATAGGAAAAGTAGAACTGTAAATACTAGTATGTTAGATACAAACGAACGCTAGGAGAGCAAAAATATCGGAAAAGCTATAAAAAAGAAGTAATACCTTACGCAATATGGTTGGGCGTTTTGATTACGATTGCTCACAATAAATCAAGTCGTAAAATGTCATCCTACTTGGTCGGTCAGTAAGGTAGGGAAGGGTGCCTGCACTGCGTTTGCTCGGCATTTGTCCCTCTTTCTGGCAAGGCTTACCTACTGCCCCTCATAGTTTGAGTCACTGGTGACAATTTCAGCATTCAACTTACCCCTCCCCCTTTTTTTTTTGGTAATAAAGTAAAATTTTATGAGTATTTTTCACGCTTCAGTATTTTTTTCTTTCACAATGATTTCGTTGAGCGCACCGAAGCGATGTAAACTAGACTCTTATTTCAACAATTTTGAACAGCCATGCAGTCAAGGCCATAGACTCATTCTAGCTTCATTATAATTGAAAGAAGAAACTGTAACCAGTTGTGTTATTTTTTATTGTTTTAATAAATGTAATGAAGATAAGATTTTGTATTATTATCACATCGAAAAACAATCTAAATATCATTTTTTCCTACAAGATCACGATTTAGAAAATTGATATATTGCACTTCTGCATTTAAAATATTCAAGAATGTATCTTGAAGAATCGCGTGAAAAAAATATTATAAATACTCGAGCAATTTGTATTTATTACTTTTGAACGTGCGATTCTAATTCATGTAAACTAATCATTCCTTTTCGTTTCGTAAACACACTATTCAATATCAAAAATATTGCCACGTAATCTATCTATGTAGTTATAACTTGATAATACAAACAGGTTAAGTGTATCATTTTTTTTTTATTTCTGCTTAATTTTAGATTGCAATTCAAATTCAATCTCAACAATGTGTCAACAGGTAGCCCACTCAAGGCATATCGTCATCTGTCATTGTCATAAGATGCTTGTTACCTTTTTACAGGTAAAAATGTGACCATTATATAAGATAACCAATTCAATAAACTATGGTAAACAGCCATTATGTTGCGAAAAAATGGGTTTGTTAAAAATAAAATATCAAAATATAAATTGGAAAAATATTCCATAAAATATAACTTTTTCTGATATATTTTACAGCTTGTCCCAATATTAATGCAACGAGCAAATAAAAAATATTTGCCAAAAGATTAAATCAAAGTAATATAGGTTTATTATAGGTAATTACTCTACAACATGCCTTTTGTCCTGTTTCATTTTACCACTCCAGTCCAACGATATGAAGCATTTAAAAAAAACCTTTAAATCTACTTTGGTCCGATTTGTAAGTGTAAAAGAAAAACAAAAGTGTAAAGAAATGCAAACTTGAAATAAAGAGAAGTCTGCAATCAACTGGAGCACAATTAATCCAAGCCGATATTACCTTACCTGTACCTAACATTAAGTGAAATGGTAAGTTCATTTTTAACTTAAATAGGTCTACATTTTCAATTAAAGTACGAATTATCCTGATACTCTCATATTACTTGAATCTGTTACTTCTGGTGCGACAATAGGGTACTTTAGGATACAATTTCTACCAAAAGAGTCGGAAAAAAAGGATTATAATGAAAGGTGTCAACCAATAATAAGTGACTGAGTGATGTTACTTACGCCAAATTATGATAAAATGGCCTATCTCACAAGCGTCAGATACGCCATTTTCATTTTGGTTTATTAGCAGATGTTCAAAGCCGCATTTTTTTGCTCACAGTAGGTGCCCTTTAGTCTAAGGAACTGATTTATTCAATAATCTCAATTTCGCCATTTTGTTAGTTACGCCGTTATTTTATAACAAATGATTGCCAGTCAATGAATATTTGCGTTACTGATATGGTACTATTATAGTTTTAGTATTGTGTGCTTTGAATACAGTTTGTCCTTTGTGATACCCGTTCTTTTCATGTCTGCAACCAACAACAACCAACGATAAGCCACAAAGAAACTGAGAGTTGATAAACCCGGTTTTTCAAGTGATAAACCCAGTTTATCGAAAAACCGGGGTTTTCAAGTTGAAAAACCGAGTTTATCGATAAACCGGGTTTATAAAAAAACTGGGTTTATCGAAAAACTGGGTTTATCAACTGAAAAACTGGGTTTATCGATAAACCCAGTTTTAATAAACCCAGTTTTATCAAAAGTTAATTGGATATTTTACCTTGAAAAACCCAGTTTTTCGATAAACCCAGTTTATCACTCGAAAAACCCAGTTTTTCACTCGATAAACCCAGTTTATCGATAAACTGGGTTTATCACTCGATAAACTAAGTTTTTCAAAATTGAAAAACTCAGTTTATCGATAAACCCAGTTTATCACTTATAAAACTTGTTTTTTATAAACCAAGTTGATAAACCCAGTTTTTCGATCGAACAACTGGGTTTATCGGCGATAAATCTAGTTGATCGGACATTTTACCTGTTTGGATTGCCATAGACACTTCCCTGGTCGCCATTTTACGTAAAAATCTAAACATCACGATTTAGAAAATTGATATATTGCACTTCTGCATTTAAGATATTCAAGAATGTATCTTGAAGAATCGTGTGAAAAAAAAACTTATATTACTCGAGCAATTTGTGTTGATTCCTTTTGAACGTGTGATTCAAATTCATGTAAACTAATCATTCATTTTCATAGAAACACTATTCAATATCAAAAGTTTTGCCAAGAAATCTATCTACGTAGTCACAACTTGATAATACAAAGAGGTAAAGTGTATCATTTTTTTTATATTTCTGTTTCATTTTAGATTGCAATTCAAATTCAATCTCAACAATGTGTCAACAGGTGGCCCACTCAAGGCATATCGTCATCTGTCATTGTCATAAGATGCTTGTTACCTTTTAACAGATAAATATGTGACTATTATATCAGATAACCAATTCAATGAATTATGGTAAACAGCCATTATGTTGCGAAAAAATGGGTTTGTTCAAAATATAATAATACAATGTAAATGGGAAAAATATCCCATAAAGTATAACATTTTCTGATATATTATACTGAATACCCTTTTCCTCAACAATTTCGATAAATTGTTTTGAAAAGGTATTTTGTGGTATTAGTCGGATAGTTTATATTATTGATGTTTGAACAATATTTATTTTGAGCAGATGATGTATTCAAAATATTTGCCTCGGGCTCTATTTCAGAAAGATTTAAGAATAATTTGATACGGTCCCTAAGAACCCCGTACGTGATCACCAGGAGTTATGATTAGTTTTTGCAAATTTCCAGTATTGGTGGTCTAAATTACTGATTATATTAGTACTTTAAATTCTGTTCATTTTTATGGTTACATATTATGCTCCAGAATCGATACATAACCGTTTTATGGCAACTTTTATTATGAAGTTCAAAAGCTGGGTAGAACACAGAAGCAACAGAGTCAGACGTTCGTTTTTAAAATGCAATGTCTCCAATGACTTTGTTTCCACATTAGCTCAGTTGTTTCCTGAATGATCCCTTTATTTGTTACAAGATAAGCCCATATCTGCAACCCTGAGAGGGCAGAAATCTTGCACTTTACATTGAAAGTAAGATTCCCGAAGAGTCTAATATCCCTATTATTCAAAATTGTTCACACTCTGCTTCAACTTCTGCTTAATTGTAAGTTTAGATGTATCATTTATGAAATGAATATTGCAATGAATTTTGAAAAATATTTAACCAAAGTCAAAACATTAAGATGTGAGAAAAAACGATAAATCAATAATTCAAAAATATCAATTATGCCATTGGCTGACACTTCTCCAAGCTTTTATCGTAAAACCACGTGACATAATTGGAGCGTAATTTAAGTGCATTTACATCATATTGAATGTGTAATCATAATTGCATGTTGCATGTTTTATCAAAAACAAACGGGTTGTAGTGAACAAAAATAATATATTGCCTTCAACATGTTGAAAAGCGACTGTTACATATCCAACATAGTCCACATTAAATGATTAATTACCTAACTACAAAGATGAACAATGTCAAACGAGCAAAAACTATAGTAGTTTTCTGAAATACTAATTGTAAATATTGCAATTGAAATCTGATTCAAAATTTAATAATATTATTTTCATGCCATCGTTAGAGCTCAAATAACAGAAAATCTAGGTAGGAACGTTTATGGAAGTAGACTTTTGTTACCGGATGCTTTATATAAATCATTGAATAATAAAAACGACGATTTTCTACTAAGAGCAGACGGAAAAGGCGGCCAAGATTATGACAAGAGTTCAATTTTCAGGTCAGGTCATTAGATGCTTAAACAACTATTATGTTACTTATTATATTTGAAATGAAACAACAGTTTTCCTATCTAAATCAAATTGAAGGGAGATACAAGACCTTGTCCTGATTTATTGGACATCTGAAAGCAAAGCTTGGTCTAATCGAGTTTGAAAGGAAACGCAATATATGCAATTTAACAATCATGGAGAATTATTGACATGAATCAGTGAGACCAGGCATACTCCGGGCTTGCAGTGTATTCAGTATAGTATGATTGATGTACTCTTCGAGCATTTTCTTTATCGTAGATAATACAAATAATACACATCTAGTATTGATTGTATTATTATTTGGAGCAAATTTTATTTTAAACGACTTGCACCTGTCGAAAGTGTAACCATAAATGTATCTATGTCAAAATAGCTAATAAGGCAGTAACACATAGACGGTATAGAATACACTTGTCAGAGTAAAGCTAACGGATTAATAGAAATATATGGGTTTGTTTGCAAAATGTAATAACAGTTTGATAATGTCGAATGCATTTTGATTGTTTATTGAGAAAGTTAATACAATAGGCCGAATTCATAAAAGTAGTAATTGCTATTTCTATAGCTTTTTCTTGAATTTCTATTCTTAAAAGCTAGCATTTACTTGCGAGCAAAAGCTCTCTCAAGGCAGCAAAAGCTATTTCTAATCCCTTCCAAGCAATTGCTCGTCTGGCTAGTAATTGCTTACATTTGTATTCAAAAAGCTGACCTTTTGCTTACAACATGTAGCAATTACTTATATTTTACTAAGATCCTATATGAGGAGCTTATCACTGGTATACATTCATGGTTTCTACTATATTTGTGCTGCGTAAGAAAAAACACTGAAGTATACTAGTGCTGTTTTACTATAGTTGATAAGTTGAAACAAGTGTGATGTCCTCAAAACCTAAATATTTGCTAACATGTTACTTGTGGTAGAACGTGTAGAAACTATTTACCATTAAGATCCAAATAATCCGTTACAAATGAAAATTGAGAAATGTTAACACCCATTCTAATCTATTCAACACGGATCTACTCAACTATTTAACACATAAACTGTGTTTTGTTAATACCGATATAAAACACACTAACATAGGGTACTTTAAAAAAAATATATATTACTTAATAATAATTTTTAAACTGTATCAAAAACACCAAATGTTCATAATAATTTATGCAAAATGGCTTTGAGGGTAACCAGAGGAACATTCCATCCCAGAAAAGGTAGCGAGCATGTTTAAAACCCAGTATGGAGCCTGTACTGAGATCCAAATGACCGCAAAATACGATTTTTATGCACAAAAATGAGTTTGAAACTGTATTAATAAATACAATGAATGTTCAAATTTTGTTGTTTGTAAATGAAACTCTCCAACTAAGTAAGATAATAAAATAAAAATGAAACGGGACAGCAAAAGTAGTGCAAAATCATGTGATAATTTGCAAATTTATTTCATAGCTAATTCAGCAGTGACTTGATTATTTGAACCTAGTTTTCCTTGTTTTAACATTTGTTTCTGACTGTGTTTATTTATTTTTAGTCTGTATGGGGAAAGGGTTACTTATTTATCAAAATGACCTGCACTTTCTCAGACACTTTACCCAATTCATTGCCTTATTATACAACCGTAAATACCAGGTGCCTTCTTCGACTCTGCCTGCATGTTTTTTCCTGTTTGTCATTAGATATTCTTGCATCCATCAAGAGTCTCATCATATTTTGTTACAATTCTTAAGAAACGAAGCAGATGGTGAGCATTAAACCTGGTATTTGTTTAAGGAAGTTGTTTTGATAACACCAAGTGAAGTGCATAAGGGGGTTAAATGGACACAGGAAATCGTTTTTCGCGCGCAGTGAAAAAAGCAAAAGCCGTCGATGTTTGTTATTGTGAAATAAGTTAGTGCTTGTACAATTCTTGGTGAAAAAGAAAAAGAGAGAGAGAAAATAACAGTTGGCTCAATTGGAGATAATTAGCATTAATAGGCGAAACGATGGGCTGTTAAATATTTGCTTCGTTCACGTCATCTGTCTTCAAAAAAAATGTTACAAATAATAGGCCCTTTGAGCAATTGTGTTCACGATTGCAGAAGAGGCTGAACTTGATTGGAGATTTAAAAAAAACACCATCTAGGAGCCCTGTTGAAGAAAAGCTTCCTCTAGCCTACTTGGTACCAAGTACCAAGTTGGGTTTCCTTGGCAAAAGCCTAAACAAGGTGATAATAATGCACGGTCCAAAAAAAAAGGGTATCAAAACCCAAACCAGTTAATCGTATCAATTTCTTTTTTCAGTTGAGGATTTTTGCAAACACTATAGAAAGAACCAAAGAAACGTATCACTGTAAATACTTTCCTGGAATTGTATTTGATCTTTTATGATAAAATGAAATACTTTGCAAAACTAACATCATATACCATGCTCCTTTAATGTGTTTATTATGCTAGGTCCGATTGCTTCAACTTTTTTCCAAACTTTTTTTGCGATTTTTGTACCAAACTATTGCCCATATTTTTCTCATTATACCCATGTGAAATTTCACATTTGAGATATGTTCGATTTGGGAGATAGATATGAATATGTATCTAATTATGATAACCATAATTAATTTTACTCAAAAACGTATAGGCAACTCTGAAATACAAATTTGCTCATAAAATTAAAACGATTTGACCAATTCAGCTGAAATTTGAAACGTCTTAGAGCTCTTAAGTGGTCATTTTTCATATGACATAAGGCGGTTCAGGTAAAAAAATGAATTTATGTCTATATGAGTTTATTTTAATGGATTTGGAAAACACTAGTGACAAGCTTTCCAAAACCGTTTGAATTTTCAAAATCGGTAAATCCATTCCAGAATTACGCTTTTTGTGATTAAAAAATTACCCAATTTTTGATGCAATGTTTCAGTAT
>JXSR01S060757.1:46417-58265 GCA_000969725.1 Ophiothrix spiculata | reverse complement strand
TTTCCGCTCATTATGCCAGAGCACCACACATATGGTGTTTAAACATAACGACTCCAAGTTTACAATTCATGCCAAAGAAGATCCTTCCAATCATGCCTTGCTTCAAATGGGATATTTTGTACAGGTTGTCAAGAACATTTTTAGTGATGAAACATTTCCTAATTAGCAGATCTCATAACAATTTTACATTCCATATATAATTTATCACTAAGGGATCGGTAAAAAACACCTGTAAAGGGTGATGCTGATGCCAAAAGGGGGATTCTGAATATTTTTAACCCTCGTAAAAAGGGAGGCCACTGAAAAAATTGCCAAAAATTTGCCGGTAAAAATTGAGTTTACATGCTTTTCTATGGGGTTGACCTAAAAAGGGGGATTGGGCTTAAAGTTTTTGAGGTCAAAGAGGCGGGCCCCATAATTTGTTGTTTGTTTGCATCAGCTCCCCCTCCTTACAAGTGTTTGTGAACGGTCACTAGTCTATCCATAACAACCTGTACAAAATATCCCATCGAAAGCAAGGCATGATTGGAAAGTCTTAATACCTTTAGTATGGTCCTAGTTCATCTTCAAATTCCACAAATATCCATAATCTTTGAAAGAAATTTATGTTCAGCACAGTATAGTACTAACTGATCCTCTAAGCAGTTGTGTTACAAATTCAGCCTGCGTTGAAATCTATGCCATCGAAAGCAAGGCATGATTTGAAAGTCTTGATATCTTTAGTATGGTCCTAGTTCATCTTCAAATTCCACAAATATCCATAATCTGAAAGAAATGAATGTACAGCACGGTATAATACTAACGGATCCTCTTAGCAGTTGTGTTACAAATTTGCCTGTATTGTGACCAAAAGCATTATGCCAACCAGTGTGTTCATAATAAATGGAATTGTTGAAAACGTGGAAACGCTTTTGGTCTATTCAAATGAATACAACAGCTTGGCAGATGTTGAGTTTAATGAATATGTAGACTGTTTTGGGAAATGTCTACAACAAATTATGTTGGACAAGTCCATACATAATGCACCGGTATTTAATTTTCCTCGTTTGTAGATTTGACGTTATTTCTGAAATCAAATGAAAAGTAATAATAGTTTTCTCAGAAATAGTCCAAAATATGCTATTTAGTCGTGTATGAAAATATTTCTTGAGACACATATGACATTAGATTATTATGTACATTGTTGTAATCACCCTCATAATTTTTGCTCATTACATAATTATTGGAGTATAATGATGAAGGGGTTCAAATTCCTCTCCTTCTGTGTAACTCCATCCCTGACCTTTACTTCAAGCATCCTACTTGACAAAGCTCAATTGACTGAATATACAAATGATAACATTTGTGAGCGTCAATCCCAAAACAGTCGTCAATACACCCTCTTGTTATTTTCATTCTTTAATATTTGCAAATGACACCTCACTGAATTTCACTCGATTTACAGAAGTCGAGTTATGTTTCAGCAAAAGTTGTCAGAGAGTAAAATGTATAACTGAGATAAGCGAGATCAAAGATCAGAAAGTCAGATATTTTTGTTGATTGTCTTCAATAAATGCAGACATATTTCATTTTTTGAAGTAAGCACAAGGATTGTGAATCTGTCAAAAAATGTATTTTGGCAAATTGCGACTTGACTTTATTTTCACATTTACGGCTTGTTTGAGATGGACAGTCACATTTCACACATATATAGCTATTAAAGTGGTTGTTTAAAAGAAAAACATCAAAAGAAATAGGTATTAAAAGTTTTTACAGTTCAATTGAACTTGAAGCAAAGAACCTGATGAATTGTTTTCATGCCTCGACTAAGAGGGTAGCACCAAATGGAAATCTGAGTTCATACTCAATTCATTTTACCATGATAAAGTAATTTCAACAACCGGTCGTTTGTGCATAATTGTATTAATCTTATTAATATTAATTCAAAATATATATATATATATATATACATCTGGACAACCAATAATTTGCTTACTCGGAGCAACCGATCTTGCGGATTTAATCATCCAATCATCCGGGTCGTGATATATACTGCAATTTTGCAGCATACGCTCGAGTTCGGATGGCATATTTTGACACTCACGATGCATTCTTATTGCATGCTATTTATAACATAAGTAAGCTACTCCTTCAAAGTTTCAGAAAAAAACCATCATTGCTCATATGTTCCTATAAATATGTAGTATGACAAATATGTAAAATACTTTGACACGTGTTCAAAACATTGACTTTGAACACGAACGTCGCGCATCTAAAGTGTTCAAACGTTGATATTTTGAACACACACGTTCAACTTTTGAACGCTATGTTATTTTTTCTGAATTTGTTAAGTTGTAGTAGCTTTCTTATATTTAAAACATCATGCAATTAGAATGTATCGTGGGGGTCAAGATATACCATCAAAACACTAGCATCTAGTGTTTGGCAAAATTTGCAGTGTAGAAGCACGTCATTTTCAGCGTATGATGACGTCAGTTTCAACTACGAAAAAAAATGCGTTATTTGAATTTGTTTTTATGTAGTTATAGAAATACCTTAAAACTCCATTACTTTAGAAATCCATCTGCCCAACATACGGAATGTAGAATAACAAAAGGTGTCCTTTAAAAGGGCGGTTTCATATTACCTTTTTACAAGGTACATTGCGTGTGTACATCGCTGCAAGAAAAGATCCACTATAAATGCACACTTTGTGTAATGCATAAAGGTTATTTGTAAGATACTTTGTTCATCGGTGCTCAGATAGTTATTGCTATTAGAAAGTAAATCGTCTCCAAATTTTCAACTTCTATCTGTTAATATGGCAAATAACAAAAGCAAACAGATTTTTGAGCCAATAGATTCAACTTTAAAAAAGACTCTGTTTCTTTTTATTTCCCTTAATTTCATGTTGAACATGCAATTTGAAGAATTTATTTGACTGTGACTGTGCACGCTACTATTAATCACCTGTCACCCGGGATAAGTGCCCTTATAAAACGGAATGCTCGTCTCAACTGCCCATAAAAAGAGCGTTCACCACTTCACATGTGTAGCGTGTGTGTATATTCTGAGATTTGTCATTAAAAACACTACGGTGTTAGATGAATGAATGAATGAATGAATGAATGAATGAATAAATGAATGAATGAAAGTGCCACGTTGTTAAATATGGTTATTTTAATCTGTTTGTAAGATATCTTTAAAAAGATTGTTTGTAAATATTTCAAATCTTTAATATGTTAACATATTTTTTTTTCACAAGAGAAATTTAGAATATGTAAATCTACATGATTAACATGATTAACATTAATTTTATGTTAGACACAGACCTTTCAAATAGTTCAAAGTAGGTTAATTTCCCTATAGTCAAACTTATCACGATCAGGTATTTCCACAAGTGTGCCAATGCACCGGCAAATCATCATGACCATGAGACGGTCTTCCGCTCTGAAACAAAAAATTCACCTATTAAAATGACACTGATGCACTTTATTCTGCTGTAATTAATTTATATTTACCAAACAAAATGTACGCAACTATTTCATATATTCGGAGTTAATCCACTCTGGTCTACCGTCCTAGTATTTTTTCCCATACCCTTCCCTTTCATCTGGGCTGGGAGGAAGAATTGTGTTAAAGAACTCAACCCCGGACTTGAACCAACACCTTCTATATATGAAGAGTTTGTTTCTAAAAGGGTCGAAATCCTTTTTTGGTCAAAATTGAGTTATTGGTGCCATAGTGTAGTACTATAGTAGTTTAATGGAACCAAGCTATTTTCCCCAAAAGTTGCTTTCATAGAGTTTACCAGTACACACAACAATATGTGTTTGTTTCCAAAAGGGCCTAAATCCACTACAGATTGTTTCCAAAAGGTCCTAAATCCATTTTAGGGTGTAAAAAAAAACCTCACTAAAAATAATCATTAAAGTTTTGATTTCCATATTTTTACTATAGTGAGAGGGCCAATCCCTAACTTGTGAAGCAGTAAAAACTCAAAAATAAATTAAACATGACAATAAATTATCCATTTGCTGATTTTTTGATGGATTTAGGCCCTTTTGAAAATAAACTCTTACTTAAGAAAGCATCCCAAAAAAGAACAAAAATCAACTTTTGGTAAAAATTTGGTTATTGGTGTCATAATGTAGTACTATAGTAGTAATTTCATGAAACCAAACTAATTTTCTCAGAACTTGCTTTAATTTAGCTTGCCAGTGCACAAAAATCTCATTTTGTTTCCAAAAGGGCCTAAATCCATAGTTTATTTCCAAAAGGGCCCAAATCCACTTCATAGTGAAAATACAACTCTCTTTAAAAATATATATTACAAAGCTCTGATTTCCGTGAGTGGTTTCAGTTTTGTAAGAGTGCTAACGCCTAACATTTAATGCAGTAAAAACTTGAAAATGATTTTACCATAACAAGGAATAAGTTTTTTCTGATTTCCTGAGAACTATGAAAAGTGGATTTAGGCCATTTCGGAAACAAACTCTTCAAATATTACAAAATGCTTTAACCACTGCTCCGTAGTGATCTGAATTCACATGATCAGATCAAATCTTGAATAACTTAATTAAAACCATCGAATATATCTATTTGCAAGTAAAATTTCCATAAACACAGCCAAACTCACTCATAGAAATTAGGAGTTTATTATTATACAAACCCACCATTCATATTATGCATACTTGTAAACACTTTATTCATGTATAATTCTTACGATTCCTTTTAGTTCAAATACGATTCCTTCATGTACAATCTGAAACCAATTCATTCAATGAAATTCAATTTATGATGTATATTAAAGCACTTTTACATTAATATTTGATTTCAATTTCAATTTTTATTTGTCACTTACGTATTTTTTTTCAAAATATACACTCAATCACATTTGAACTTATTTTAAAGCGCAATGGTATGCATATTATTTGTAGATATATGCTTGCAGTGCCAGTGACGTATTACATCATGAGGGAGTATTGACAATGAGGCTTATTGCTAGTCTGAAGAAACTTTTGCTTCCTTTTAATCTACGTGACCTAAATCATGTATCATAGATATTTGTATTTCACATATTTGAACATAACTTCCAAAAGCGTACATAATTGCATTTTTGGGTTCGGTTCATTTGACTTTGTGTAATGCATAAAGGATGTTCGTAAGAGATTTTGTTCAACGGTGCTCAGAAAGTTATTGCTATTAAAAGTACGTCGTCTGCAAATTTTCAACTTCTATCTGTTAAAAAGGCGAATAACAAATTCAAACAGAATTTGAGCCAATATATTTAACTTTGAAAGAGACTATGTTTCTTTTCATTTCATTTCACTTAATTTCATGTTGGACATGCAATTTGGAGAATTTATTTGCCCGTGACTGTGCACGCTACTATCAACCACCTGTCACCTGGGATAAGTGCACTAATAAAACGGAATGCTCAGCTCACCTGCCCATAAAAAGAGCGTTCACTGCTTCAATTGTGTAGCGTGTGTATATATTCTGAGATTTGTCATTAAAAACACTATAGCGTTTGTTGAAGTCTGTAGTTTTAACATATGGACTTCATCTAACTCTGTATTAAAAAAATAATAATATTGTAACATTTACAAAAAAAGAAAAAGAAAAAGTAATTGATCCCTTGAGGTAGAACTGTAATATCATTAGATTGTATGGTGTTTTATGTAATTTTAACAAATGAATGAATGAATGAATGAAAGTGCCACTGTGTTTAATAAATATTGTTATTTAAATCTGTTTATAAAGACGGTTTGTAAATATTTCAAATTTTTTAATATGTTAAAATAACATTTTCTCAAGAGAAGTTTAAAATATGTAAATCTACAGCTACGGAACCGCCTTTAAAAATATAATTAAAATTAATGTTATCATTTTATGCTAGACAAAGTCCTTTCAAATAGTTCAAAGTAGGTTAATTTTCCTATAGTCAAACTTATCACGATCAGGTATTTCCACAAGTGTGCCAATGCACCGATAAAACATCATGACATCATGACCATAAGACGGTCTTTTGCTCTGAAACAAAATATTCACCTATCCAAATGAATGTTCATACGTGTTGGTAGAAAACAGCAATTATAGTTTAAACAGTCTTTCAACACGTATGAGGATGTATGTTCTCAATCATCCAGTAGAAGTAAATAAGTGAAGTAAATAAATCTATAACTGGAACTTACTTTGCAACTTTTGCGACGTTGCGACCATTACCAATGGTCTTCAACAGGCACCTGATTCTTGGAATTGGTCACGTGACAGACGGCTAGTGACTGAGAAAAACCACACATAAACTGCTCTCAAAACTTGTGGTTACCCAGACTGGTCATTCTTTAAAGCGAATAAGAAATACAACCGAACCCCCGCGAGTGGAGGAGGCCAACCAAACAAAAGCCCGGGCCACCGTCCCGTATATCGCTGGTGTTTCGGAAAAATTTAAAAATCACCTCAAGAACTTTGGTATTGCAATGTCTTTCAATCCCAGCAATACACTTCGCGGCAAATTAGTTCACGTGAAGGACAAAACTTGATATATGGACTCAAATGCAGCGAAAGTGGCTGCAATGAAACTTACGTTGGTGAAACTAAACAATCTGTGAAGGCCAGAATAAACCAACACAGAAGGCCTAGCACCAACGAAGCGCAGAATTCTGCGGTTTATCTGCATATCAGAGACTCCAAACACACTGTGAACCTGGAGGGGGCCCTACGCTACAATCTCACGTGTGGGACCGAGCACTTCGTGACGTCACTAGCCGTCTGTCACGTGACCAATTCCAAGAATCAGATGCCTGTTGAAGACTATTGGTAATGGTCGCAACGTCGCAAAAGTTGCAAAGTAAGTTCCAGTTATAGATTTATTTATTCACTTATTAGTCTTTCAACACAATGAGATAGTGAAATGTTTACCTCAATATTTCGATGTGAACAACACACATCCTCGTCAGGAGAACTCCTTAGGTGAACTGGTGGAGTTTGCTCTCACACACTTGACCTATGTTGACCTTTAGGTCGGATGAGCAAGCAAAATACACCAAACTTTATCCACATCTTGCTGTGTACCACAACTATACGGGACACCGAAAATCCATAAAGAAGGAGCGCCGCTTCGTCCTATATGTTCAAGCATCAATTCGGTACATTATGAAACTGGCAAATACCTCGCTGACATTCTCTCAACAATAGTTGGGAAATCTTGCCACCACATAAAGAACACTGAAGACTTTGTTGCCAAATTAAAACAACTAAGAATTGATTCTGACGAGATTCTAGTGTCATACGACATTTCGTCACTCTATACGTGCATTCCAGTAGACAGCGCTATTCAAGATTTTAGAGATTTGTTAAAACAACATCGTGATCGGAAAGACAAAACAAATCTCACTTCCAACCAAGTTGTCAAACTGCTTCAACTCTACCTAAACAGTTCATATTTTGTTGCCCGCGGACAATACTACCAACAATGGGAGGGCTGTACGATGGGTGGCTCTGCGAGCCCCGTAATCGCCAACTTATTTATGGAACACTTTGAAACAAACGCCTTGGAAAATTCCACCATAAAACCTAAAGTTTGGATGCGATTCGTGGATGACTCATTTGTTATTATTCAGAAAGCGGATGCAGACAATTTCTTTGAATTTATAAAAACACAAAATCCGCACATCAAATTTACCTGTGAACAGGAAGTCGAAGGACATCTTGCATTTCTTGACACCAAAATCGGACGCAAGGAAGATTGAACCCAAGACATAACAATATACAGAAAGCCTACTCATACGGATCAATACCTCCATTTTGATTCCCATCAGATTGAGATATCTCATTGTGTTGAAAGACTGTTTAAACTTTAATTGCCAAAATATTCACCTATTAAAATGCAATGACACTATTAGTCTGGTGCACTTTATTCTTCTGTAATTAATTTATATGTACCAACCAACATGAACAAGTTCGCAACAATTTCATATATTCGGAGTTAATCGACTCTGGTCTACCATCCTAGTCCTCCGTTTGTCTACCCTACCCTGCCGTCTGGGTCGGGAGGAAGAATCGTGTCAAAGAACTCAACCCCGGGCTTGAACCCAACACCTTCTATATATATATTACAAAATGCTTTAACCACTGCTCCGTAGTGACCTGAATTCATATGATCAGATCAAATCTTGAATAACTTGATTAAAACCATCGAATATATCTATTTGCAAGTAAAATTTCCATTAACACAGCCAAACTCACTCATAGAAATTAAGATTTTATTATTATACAAACTCACCATTCATATTATGCATACTTGTAAACACTTTATATACTATAATTTTTACGATTCCTTTTAGTTCAAATACGATTCCTTCATGTACAATCTGAAACCAATTCATTCAATGCAATTAAATTTATGATGTATATTAAAGCACTATTACATTAATATTTGATTTCAACTTTTAATTTTTATTTGTCACTTAAGTATTTTTTTTTCAAAATATACACTCAATCAACTTTTACTTGTTTGTTTTTATTTGAACTTATCGTAAAACGCAATGGTATGCATATTTGGAGATTATGCTCGCAGTGACTGGTTACATCAAGAGGGAGTATTGACGATGAGGCTTTTTGCTAGTCTGAAGAAACTTATGCTTCTTTTTAATCTACGTGACTTGAACCATGTATCATAGCTATTTGTATTTCAAATAGTTGAACATAACTTATTAAAACTGATTAAGATATACAACATGTCAAACATTTACCTATCTGAGTCTGATAAATATGCAGACAATAAAGGTGGTTAGTGATAACTATTTTACTCAATCATATTGATTCATGCAACAATATTTTATTCCACAGATGCCATGAAATCACCGCGATTACTTTTATTCGGTAATAGAAATAGTGATCTGTTCAAAGTAAAAAATGTCACTGCAAGACACAGATGCTATATAACTGCTTTGAAGCAGCACGTTGGTCGTTTGTTGAAACAACATTTTCTTTAAACAAAAATGTTTTTAACAGTTTTAAATAAATGAGTTTTTTTTATATCTGTTTTTAGAACACTGCTGTGAAAATACACTATTAATAATTGACATGAAACTGATGATGTTGCTATTAACTGGTCTTGAACTGCTAGATGTTGGTCTTTAGTATGAATATTAAAATGTTAGTAAAATGAGGTTAAAAATAGTATTATACAGAAAAAAGCATTAGTAATGAAATCATATTCTCATTTAACATTTTGTGAATCTCAACAGTTTATTACAAATTGAGTATTCCAGTTGTAATTATTTTGTTATATTGATCAGATTACGCTATCAACTTGCATCACTCATTGGTACAAGAGGGGTATTTTGATGTAATTGTAGTTATTGTTGTCGTATAACTGTAATGTCTTTTACTAGTCTCAATGACCTTCAAAACACAAATTTTCCATTTACAAAATTCCTTGGAAACTTTGATAAAAAAAAATCTAGACGTTATAATATTAATTATCGTTATTTCTGAATTTTATGATGAAATAGAATATTTTACTTAAGGTTCATTCATGTTATTAAACATTTTGACGAGACAAGGTAAGTAAACAATAGCTTTTGAAATCATAGATTAAACATAGCACAGTCCCTAGAGCTTTGAATATGTTTTAAAATATTAAAGGATGCAACTTGTGAATTATTACGAATGTCAATGAGTAATTGTTTCTCATGAGATTTTGTGTAGACGGCATTTTTAGGTGTTTCTAGAATGATTTTTAATTAAATTTTGTATTTATTTTTCTGAACAAATAAAGTGCTAAGGTGTTATATTTTTCAGCTTGTCATCATGGTTTTATATCTAGAAATGACTGATTACCATTTTCGTGCAATTTTGACATGTAATTGCGTTTTTGTATATTATGAAGGACAATTTCAGTACCGTGTAGTAGGTCTGTAACAGGGAGCGATGGGTGGGGTTATCAGAGGCTTGCCTGCTCGCTCTGACGTGAAATCAATGAAGGTCGTCTATAATGGTCGCGTGGATCAAACTTTTTCCATTTAATTGTACACTCGCTAAACATAACAAGTATGTGTGAATTGCGGAAAAATCTGAATGCAATCACACGTAGCATTAGAAATTCAAATACTTGTATGTCTCTTAACAATTCTTTAAAAGAGATTTAAAATTGTAATTGGAAAAATGTTTTTGTTGTATTATTTAAAGTGATCGTTTATTAGTATAGCGCATGTTCTATGTTGGTTTTCATGTAACTACATATTTATGTATAGGCCTATTAAATAATAATGTTTACTTTTAAACATTTTTTAATGTAATATATTGTCATGTATTGCACATGTTGCAACTCACATTCATGGGGTGGGGTACTTAGTACAAAAGTGATTACGGGGATGTGCCGCAAACTTGGGCAGTAAAACCAGTCTGTCTGGTAGGCCTACTGTCTGGTATGCCAACTTGATGGGTCCTTTTTTGTTTGCAAAATGTGGTATTTTGATGGGTCTGTTTTTCAAATGTTTCCGAAATTTGCGCCCAAATAGTATAACGCACATTCCATGTTGGTTTTCATGTAACTATTTATGTAGGCCTATATAAATAATAATGTTTACTTTTGAATATTATTGAATGTTCTATATTGTCATGTATTGCACATATTACAACTGACCTTCATGTTATGCAATGTAAGCTGAAGTATACTAATGGTATATTAAAAGTGCAATACCTTGACATGTTTCTTCAACAAAAAATTATTTTGTTATGTCACAGGCCTATGTGTTTTATGATATGAGTTTTAATTTCTTCGTTGTTTTATCATTTTGTTCCAACATATCCTCAGTTCAAATTTGTATTTCTATGTTTTATATAAATAGATAATCTAGCGCTGCTTTCAAGAAGATCCTCGTCAGACCGGTGTAATTAGACTAATTAGATTGTCCCCCCCATAAACAGGAGTCTAAGTCGCAATCAAATAATTATTGATCGCACATGTACAAGCACGTTCTACACAATTGCATAGAAGCTAGGACGCTCAGTCACACGGACGCTGTATTTCATTACACCGGGTCAGATATATTTGTCAGTTTTAGATTCAGAAGAAAATTGAAACTCCCGAAGCGTAAATCTACATGTATTTGGATTTCCACATGATATTCTATGACGGCATGACATAAATAAACCTAATATGTAAAATGTTTTTTAAAGAAAAGGCCTAAACTTCAACATTATTCTGTTTTAAAATAATAAACTACTAATAAGACAACTGGGTCAAGAATTCGAATACGCAAATGAGAGAGTATCCTGTACACTCTGATCAATTTTGTAACCACTTGCCCTGACTAGAAAATCTTGCATTTGACATAAACAAATGTTCTGGTTTGAGTATATAGTTTACTTTTTTTTTTTGAAGTGGACTATAAAACAAATATACACATTGACGACATGATATAGACCTAAACTCAATGAATTTATTGTAAAGAAACACTAAATAAATTTAAAGATTCACCGTAGAAGTGCCGTAGAGATAGGCTCATAAGGCGTAAAAAAAAAAATTGATGTGTTGCCCTCACCCGCCCGGTCGTATTTTTCGAAATTCTACGACCGGCATTTTTATTTTTATTTTTTATTTTGTACACATTTGTTGTAAATTTTATGATATTTACGTGTTTTTCGCGTTGAAAATGCAGTAAATACTTAGGCGACTCGACGGACATGTTTTTGTTTCGGAAGACTCTATTCGCAGTATCGAATAAATTCGCAGAATCAGACTGCGAATAAGAAGATGCCGGTGCTACTTACCTAAATAAAAATGTGCAGTATCTGCAGTACTGCGAATAGTAGACGAGCTGCCTCTTATTCGTAGTACGATACTGCAAATAGGTTA
>JXSR01S060757.1:31873-45377 GCA_000969725.1 Ophiothrix spiculata | reverse complement strand
TCTATGAAATTCGTGAGATGTGAAATTGAAAGATGCAAAACCATAAATCAAACAATTTAGATCAATTATGAAAACTTCATTGATTTTCTTATGATCATTTAATTTAGACCTTAAGGTCCGTATGCACAAAAGAGGTTTAAGACTTAGACCGGGTTTAAAGTTAAACCGGGTCTAAGTCAAAATTACTACTGCCATAAAAGAACCTTTTGAAGCATTTTTGAAATGCAAAAGCTGTAAAAATATGGAAGATTCAACCAAAAATTTTACAGACAACACAAAATATGACAATATTGGTTGAAGAAAATATATTTAGCTGTGATACAAAATTTGACTTAAACCTGGTCTAACTTTAAACCTCTTTTGTGCATACGGACCTTAGGCATTAATGAGCGTTTCTCGGGAAAGACACTTTCAGGCCACAACTGGCCGTTTATAATCGCCTAGTATAAGTTTACATTTGTCAATGTAACATATAATATCTGTAATTTTGTAATACCGATATAAATTTGATTTGATTTGATTAGTTTGCCATGTCTGTCATATGTTCAAGTTATAGACAGATCCCGGCGGTGGAAATTCGTAAGGTTCCGCTAGGGTCCAATAAAAAATCTGCAGCAAGTAAAACCCCACATAACGTAGTAAAAGGTCCAGAAGTTTCCGTTAAAATTAGATCCAACCTATATAATCTCTTATAACATTCTATCTGCTGAATAAGCAATATAGGGACCTATCAAGTTAAGTAATTGACTTCCTTGTACATTAGCGTAGCTTTCTATATATCAGTCTACCGTTTATAAGCTTTGTCAGTGGCTTCCTAAATAAGCTTTTGTAAATATCCATGTTGTCACGTAAGTGAAGGCCCAACAAGGAGATCGTTTACGTGACTGTTTAGATACATACCATTTTTCATGTTTTGTCATTCCCTAAAAGGATTTATGACCATATTTGGAAAAGCCGCTGCCGGGATATATTTCGTATCCTACCCTGAGTGCGTCAGACATTTTACATTGTCGCTCTATTTCAAGTTTGCAACGATCTCCACCCTAGACTCAGTCCATCAGTCTTACCAAAACTGCACATGCGCTTCACTGTCAGGAAGTGAGGGAGACCTCATTTGGCGACTGGTGGATCCAGTCTACCCTGCAGCGAACATCAAGTGCGTGATATTCTGCCAACTGCGATCTAGCTGGTATCTAGTTGAATTTGTACAGTTGTGTATGGCGTTGGTTTTTTTCATTTTTTAATATTTGAGATCCAAATTTAAACGAGTGCATACGAGGGTAAGTGTGTTGCTACGATTAATTGCCATACTTGATAAGACCATAAAGGTTGCGACCATGTCGGGGGCTATTCTTCAGTATTGCAACACGCTTTTGAATAGAGATCTGCTCATACGGTTGTGAGGTAGGAAGACAAAAAAAAAAGTTCATCATACTAGGTCATTGAGATTGAGATATGAAGAAGTGAATTGCAAAACGGCTTTTGGATAGATTATATCTTCAACTTGTGCATCATTTTGGAAAAAAATATCGCTAAGTGGGTTAAAACCTCGAAAATGTTACTTTTATACCCAAATATGGACATCGTATAACCATATTATGGCATAAAAAGGCATAATGCCAATATATGGTAACCTTTTTTATTAAACATGACTGATGTTGAAATTTGGTACATCATGGCCTAATGAAGAATTGAAAAAAGAGATTTTGCAAACAAATGGGAAGATAGGTGGTTCCTAAGTTGAAGTTTACTGTTTACAACCATTTTCAGCAAAAAGTCAATTGTCAATTAATAAGAAGCTATTTGATAAATAATCTAAAGTACACCATATTTTTAATAACATATTCATACAAAATTACTTAAATCATTATCAGGAATTTTGCGACACATTTTGATGTCCTAGCAGTTTTTTGCCCTTTTCTCAAAAAGTGCAAGTCAACTCTTCATATAAACAATTACTGTGCAGCACACTTTGTAAGCGTTAAAATCGGTGACAAATGGGACTTGATAGGTTATAAACGCATACTTTTTATAAATAAACTATTATAAAGGTAGCATATAACGCGACCCTTATGCTTAACTGAATGTGGAAAGGTAATAATTTCACTGTCACATCATTTTACACATTCAGCAGTTATCACACAGTGCAGAGCTACGGAAAAAACTCATAATTCCCATGATGCCTCTTTCTTGGATCAAATACTATAGTTTATACATACAGCGTGAGTCAAAATGAAGTTGGCCGAGCCCAAAACTGTATAACAAAAGAACTACTGATATTTAAAACTATTGCACCTTGGTAATATACAGACTCCTTTGCTTATTTAAAAAAAAATGAAGTAAATCGATAATTTCTAAGAGAAATTATGCTTATTTTAGTAAAATAACTATTTTTCAAGCTGTCCACGGAATAAATAAGCGAACCAATTAAAAATGCAAAGTAAACACTTGATTAAGCAGAGTAATTACCTGTTTATGAATTCCCTACCCTTCCTTTGACTGATATTTAAACATTGAATCAAGGAGATTTGGTCATTCATAGGAAATGATGTCCATAATATGCTGATCTTTAAATGAAAGGAAACTTAAAAAGAACTATTTAACAACTAGGATTTTGATGCAGGAATTTCAAATACAAATATCAATCAATTGTAAGCATGAAACCAGTTTAGAACCTGCCCTTCACTGAATTAAAGGCTGGTGATTGGTACTGGAAGTTGAACATCGTAAGGCACCTTCTAACAAGGCAGTTCGTAGTTTAAACCTGAGCAGCGCTAAAGCAAATTTTAAGCCAGATTTGTGAAGTGCAAAAGGATACCATGAAGATCTGAGACTTGGATTGTGAACAGAAATGACAGAGCTCCAAACTGCATCAATCTTGGCCAAAGGAAGACAGGGTATTAGTAACAGGTGACTGCACAGCTAAAGTACTTACTTTGCATTTTGTTCGCTCCTCAATTCCGTGGACAGCTTGTAAAATTCGTTTTTTACTAAAACAGGCATAACTTCACTTAGGAATTACTGATTTCCTTCATTCTTTTTTTATAACAAGCAGAAGAGTCTGCACATTTAGGTATTTAACACTTGTTTTGTAGTAGTTCTTTTGTTATACAGTTTTGAATCTCGGTCATCTTTCCAAATGTAACCATTTTTGGACATTTGGTATATGGTTTGAATTAAAAACAAAGGGAAAACACATCAGTAAATGCAGTAAAAATAACCATGACGTATATTAATTGAATTGTTTTACGATAAGTGCTGTTGAAAGTTACGTAAAATGATTCCCTGTCATCAGAAAAGCCTAGTTTGGAATCTCCTAGCTAATTGATCATTGAAGTGAAAACTTGAAGAACTCGTTCACAACTACAGAGAACAAAGTTATGTTTATAATGCTAAGTATTGAAAAAACGTTTTAGCGTTAATGGATTAAATCTGTTTCATTATAAATGAATGAAACATTTTAATTTAGATAAGTGATTTTTAAAGTGATAATGTCAATAATGCAGTTATAAAATAGCTGTTCACTACTTCATACTACTTAAAACCAGCCCTAACCCCTTGTGCTTAAAAATACGATAAGTGGTATACTTGAAAAAATCTGTTAAAATTCCTATTAACTCAGTAATATAATATGAAATTAATGCATCGCGCTTACTACTGCGGTGCTATACAGATATGTCTGTTCAAATACACCTACGTAAGGAAAGGTCTCTGGGCATATTTATCTCCTTGGTAAAAAAAATAATCTCCTAATACATAAAAAATAAAGTCCTGTGATAAACCACCGTATGTTTTGACCAATGCAGTTTGCGCAATGCTCATTTCACCAACAGAAGTGACTGCGACAAGTTCATCTCTCTAGCTCAAGCGTATTCTTGTACGTTACCATAGTTAGCGCTTATTTATTATATATAGACTCAATGGGACAACGGTCTATAATCTGGTCGTTTAATTTCCGCCTCATAACTATAGAATCAATTATAGACTCGACATGAAGCTTGAGAAAAAGACGTTAAGTCTCGAATTTCTGTTATTTGAGAGAAATGTAAACATGCTTGATTTAAAATTGAACTATGCAGCACGGAATAGATATTTGGATTCACAGATGAATTCTCGTTGTTTACATTTCATGTCACTACTTCATACTACTAAAGAAGATCCTTCCAATCATGCTTTGTTTCAAATGGGATATTTTGTACAGGTTGTCAAGAACATTTTTAGTGATGAAACATTTTCTAATCAGCAGATCTCATACAAATTTTACATTCCATATATGATTTATTACTAAGGGACCGTTAAAAAACACTTGGGGGGAGGCTGATTCCAAAAGGGGGATTCTTAAAATGTTTCACCCTCGTAATGGAGGGCCCTGAAAAAATTTACCAAAAATTTGCCGGTAAAAATTGAGTTTACATGCTTTTCTATGGGGTTGACCACTAATTTTTGTCGCAAAAAAAAGGGGGATTGGGCTTAAAGTTTTTGAGGTCAAAGAGGCGGCCCCCCAAAATTTGCCACGATATTTTTGTTTTTTTTGCATCAGCTCCCCCTCCTTACAAGTGTTTGTGAACGGTCCCTAGTCTATCCATAATAATCTGTACAAAATATCCCATCGAAAGCAAGGCATGATTTGAAAGTCTTGATATCTTTAGAATGGTCCTAGTTCATCTTCAAATTCCACAAATATCCATAATCTTTGAAAGAAATTTATGTTCAGCATAGTATAGTACTAACTGATCCTCTTAGCAGTTGTGTTACAAATTTAGCCTGTGTTGTGACCAAAAGTAATATGCCAACCAGTGTGTTCATTATCAATGGAATTGTTGAAAACGTGGAAACGCTTTTGGCTTATTCAAATGAATACAACAGATTGGCAGATGTTGCGTTTAATGAATAGGTATATAGTCTACAACAAACACTGTTGGACAAGTCCATACATAATGCACCGGTATTTAATTTTCCTCGCTTGTAGATATGACGGTATTTCTGAAATCAAATAAAAAGTAATATTAATTTTCTCAGAAATAATCCCATTTCAATAATGCTATCTAGTCGTGTATGAAAATAATTCTTGAAACACATATGACATTAGATTATTATGTACATTGTAGTAACCACCCTCATAATTTTTGCTCATAACATATTTTTTTAGTATAATAACGAAGAAGTTCAAATTCCTCTCCTTCAATGTAACTCTATCCCTGACTTTTACTTCAAGAATCCTACTTGACAAAGCTCTATCGACTGAATATAAAAATGATAACATTTGTGACCGTCAATCCCAAACCAGTCGTAAATACACCCTCTTGTCATTTTCACTTTTTTTCCCAATATTTGCAAAGATAAACTTACAAGGATCAAAATGACACCGCACTGAATTTCACTCGATTTATAGATGTCAAGTTATGGTTCAACAAAAGTTGCCAGGGAGTAAAATGTATAACTGAGATAAGCGCGTTCAAAGATTAGAAAGGCAGATACTTTTTGTTGATTGTTCTCAAAATATGCAGACACGGTAATTATTATTACAAGACATCGAGTAAAATGCATACACCTTTTGCACTATTTTAAGAAGTAGGTTTTTAGATACTGGAAGCACATTGGCAATTTAAGGCACCATTAACTGATTTATAATTCAGCAATTCTTTCTTAGTTTGACACCCTGTCAAAGATTTAAAATTTGATACCCTATGTGAAAATTTTGAGACTTTGACGATTTTGATATTGCAGTTCTCGAGACCTGGCCATATCTTGGATTTTGGTAACGCAGTTGGTTAGATTACTTAGTTACCCTGCCCCGGGTTTTTCATGTGTGGCTTCATTATATTTAAGTACAAATCCAAATTTGACCTATATTATATATTGTTTGTATATAATTATATCTCCAAATCGACATTCAGACCAATTTTCACCTCGAACTGGACACATCTTATAATCGGTTTTGCAGTAAAGTTCTTACTTTCAGTATGGTGAGTTGTGTATGTGTTAGTTGAAAATTACAAAACACTTTGCTTCAAACATCAAATAATTAAATGTAAATTTCAATGTCTCTCTACTCTGTGAATATACATTACTTACAATTTCATGACTTGACTGACTGATGACATTAATAAAACCAAGCCTAAAACTGCATAACACACACGCATACATGATAACAACATGGTGGTAAGGTACTGGTTCACCACTTTCAATATAGAGATGGTCAACACGCCAACGGTAAAATTCGAATTTCCGAGGGTAATGTTAAGTGGCAATACAAATATGAAACACCTTTATTTTCCTTGATATGTTTTGTAGAGCCGGTGTTCTACATAAACAATAAAAAACAAAAAAATCAATTAGTCAGGATATTTTGATAATTTGGGGTCAAAAACAGCAGAAGTCACATTTGGCACTTATTGGTGATTGATGGCGACACACGGCTTAATAGAAATATACAACCACTTGTGACAAATAATACATTAAAATAAAGATAATTACACTCTGAACACAATTCTGTAAGAAAAATTAAAAAAAAAAGCTAATAGGTTTTGAAATACGGTAATTTTTCATTTGTTTCATGAATAAAAAAAAAGTCCTTAGCAATGTCATATGCGCAAGCTCAAACGGACCGCTCCATTTGTGCAATAGGGATTAAAAATATACCCATGTTCATCATGGTAAACTTAAAGTAAATGCATTTATCAAATATGATAAATACTACGTATATTACTTTGTTTATAGTTCACAATTTATTAATAAATCAATTCATTATCGTCTGAGCCTGAAGGTAATCCTTTTTATGTTACAAACACAAATCAAACCACACAATTCAATCAACTACCCCCTATTAGACTATACCATGTTTGCGAAAAATGTTTATACGTATTTTCCTATACTGAAATCTTGTGAATTTCGATACAATATTCGGCTTTCCTAGATAGTGCTTTATCTATATAGTTTCAAATTGACTTTTTTAGATTTCTCTTCAAAATACGGTCATTCTGATATGCGAATTTTTAAGTTGGAAATTATTTCCTTTTGTTAAACAAAAAAAATCAATTTTCCAATTCTTTTAAGGTATTTGAATAATTTATTTTTGAACATTTTGAATCTGTAGTAAGCCTTCTTTAAAAAAGCATCCGATTTAATGACATTGTGTATGTTATACTCTAAAGTCTTCGAAAATAAACCGAGTTCTGTTCGAAATTAATTTCTCCGCGCTTTTGAATTGCCGTGAGATTTCGCCTATATAGCAGTAACCTGTGTTGTTAAACTGCAAAATTCTCTTCGCTTAGAAAATGAAGCCCAATGCGGAAATGTACTAATCAATAACAACAAGTAACAGTAGGCAAGATCGATGCAGATGAGTGGTAATCCTTTTTATTGACAGGGTGAAAATTCTGTAAATTTTGTATTTGTCAAAACTTGAGCTATGCGATTTTCAATAAATATTTTTAATTACTTCTGTTTTTCCAATAATCGTGAAATCTTCAGGATTTTATGTTTTTATTATATAGTTTGAAAATATTAAAAAATATATAATTTTTTTTTGAAATGGGCCAAAAATACACTGGACTGAAAAAGGCGTTTCGCTCAGCTGTAATGTAAGAATACATTAACCATCTTTATTCAATACAATGGTATCTTTCAATAATATCATACAGTAAGATCAATATCCTGTATGGGCTTGACCGAAAGTGTTGCATAAATCAAAATACAAAGTCTATTCGTACGTAATGTACATGGTTAAAATAATACTGCAATGTCTTTGATTTTAGCTATTCCCTTCATTTCCTGAATTAAACCATACTTCCTTGTTCAATTTAACAATGTTGGCAGAAAGCACTGAATATTACTTTGCAATAAGCAAATCTTCCAAAATAAATCTCTGAATGCATGTTTACATGAGATAAAAAAAAACCTCAATAGCTAGATGTCAAAATCTGTGAAAAATCACCAAGTAAAGCAGGCATATATAGGCCTAATACATATATCATGTTGATTAGCAGTATCCTGGAGTCAAGATATTTTACTCACAGATTGTAAAAACTACATGGTTTGGCTAATCGAGGTAACTAACTGACAGAAAAACTGATTCGCAATAAGTAACTGGATTCAGTATGGTAATGCTCTGGGAAATTAATCACATATTCCCTATCCCAAACCTCTGATAAACTGTTGGGTACTTTTATACCAATATTAGACCAATTTGTAGGCTTTACTGACGCTTTTGACCAAATCTTTGTCTTAATTGTTATCTTACCATATCCCATTCCATAAAAAATTATGAAAGTTCAAATGTCAAGAAATTACTGCCATGGCAGCATGGCATGTGCTCAATGTATTGACATGATTGTGATCATTTGATTGGGGTACAAGAAGTAATGGGTTTGAATCTAGATGTGAAAATCAGCCAATTTGACATGCATATTTCCTAGGAGAAAATGTGGTTAAATGTGTTAAGATTAATTTTGTACACTAAAATATTGTAACCCTAAACACAACATCAATGGACCTGGATTCTATTGATTGAAGGTTCTGGTTATCTGATTTTATGACAAGATCACACTTGCATATGTAACTCACAAATAAAGGAATCCACAGCGTTCATTTTTGATTTGAGTATATGGGACGGTAGGCATTCAATCACTATATGTTGGAGCGTAATTCAAATATGCATCCAACTCCCTGAACAATATAGCTCCTTTGTTTTTGAGTTACATTTGCACCCGTTTTTAGCAAATGACATTTACCATGGCAACTTAATGAAAAGCATTTTCAGTACCAGGCATCATGGAATATAATAGAATGTTAAACATAACATGCATTTAGATGTCGACATGTAAAGTTGAAAGTTTACTGAATTTTTAGAATGACCATACAGCAGATAATAATCTTAACTCTTATCTTTATTAGAAGGTACCTGTACTTCTGTTAGTGCATAAGACGGGGTTCCATGGTACCAAACCATTAACATTTACATCCTGCTTAATTGGGAGCGGTTTTCAGCAATCGTTTCAACGTTATACTTATTTTTACGACCTAAATCTTGGGTTCAAGTCTAATGTTTTCTTCAGCTTTTGACTAAATTTACGCGGTTCAATTCTCCACAGCAATTCATAGTTTCCGATCCGTCTTTAAATAGTACTATTTTGCGTGTTTTTGAATTTCTTTAACCCTGTCAATATTGATATAGTCTTGCGTTGTGTCAGGTGTATCACTGCTCAGAGATTGGTTGACCTTCAAGCAGGTGTAACTTGAGTCCTGTACCTCTGATGGATTCAGTCCCATGTAAGTGCCGTCTTTGTCATCGATGGTTCTTGATGTTTGATGTGAGTAAGAATCGGTTTTCGGTTTCTGTTTACATTCCAACTTCCAATGGAAGATGAACCCCAAAAGAAAGCCTAGTATTATTCCCAAAAATAAAGCCCCAAGTCCGAGTCCAACCATGTGTTCTGTCAAGCACTGCTTTACTTCTACGGGATGCCGTGTGTCGTTACTATTTTTGTCAGGATCTTTTAGAGGTAGTACTTGTAACGGGCCGATTGAACATGACTTATCAGAGCCAACGCTCCCATTACCTTGTTTGACACAGCTAAAAATTACCCCATCCATTATTTGTGCAACCTGCATATAGAATTCTGTGATGGTGTTGCCATATTCTTCTTCTTGTTTTTCATTCTGTAGAACAGAATCGATAACATCGTCTTTTTTACTTGCAGACCAATGTATCGGGACAGGCGGGTAGCCCACGTCCGCTCTACATTTTAAAGTGACCTTTTCTCCATCTAGATAAGTTGTATTCACGGGGGAAACATCACAAGATGGTTCTGAATTTGATGTGTAGTGAACATTTAGTGTATATGACTTTTCAACGACAGTGTCATAGGTATTTTCATTTTTACGTCTCGAAACTTTGCAAATATATTCTCCACGGTTCGGAAGAGTAATACCACTTATGAAAAACCCAATGGTGTTTATTTCTGGCCGAATGAAATGAAGATTCTCAGGAGCAGCTGCAGTAAGTCCAGACGTATCATCAGCCAGTGTTATTACCTCTTTTCCGGCTTTTTGAAAGACAATCTTATCAGTGCTGTTATCAAACGGGCCCGATACTGTGCACGTCAGCGATACTATATCGCCTTCATTTAGTGTGCTGGGCCCTGTCGAAGTTACATCCACTGTTATGTCGCACATGTCGGTCATCTCTGCATCTCTAGTTTGTATCAATAGCAAAAATATAACAGGCAAACATGGTAACCGAATACGTAACATCTGAAAATTAAATAAAAACATTAAGAGAGATTATGTACAGCTTGTTACAAAAAAATAGTACAATCAAAAACGACATTTTTTCAATTTTAACACTTAACTGCATTTATAAGGTGCCCACACCTCCGTTAGTACTCCTTATAAAAAACACTTTCCCACCCGAAAATTTTATTAATGTTTACACCATATATAGGTACATTTATCACAACCATATTTTAGGGGACAAAATTAAAAATATACGTGCCTTTTCAAAATGGCGGCCAAATAACCGATTTTCGTCGCGCGACATCTCGATTTTGGCAAAAATCTGAAAAAAAAACCTTCCCGAAGGTATTTTCCAATTGAATTTGTCTCAAATTAGGATCATGAATACATTGAAATTGCTGAAATACAATTTGGAAAATTTTACTCCGGGTGGTTTTATGGGCAAATCATTTTTTTTGCACCCCCTCCCCCCCAAAAAAAAAAGAAAGAAAAAAAACTAATTTATGCTAATTAGCTCAAAAAACAATGCGGTCGATCGCATTTTTTGTATTCGCCAAAAGGAGCGAACAAAAGAAAAGAATTATTTAGGCAATTACATAAATTAGTAGCCCTAAATATTGCCGCGTTAAAATGCGGAAACCGACAAACCAAATGCTGGGTACCATAGTAACCCCCCCCCCCTCTTATGCAGTTAAGTTTTAATCTCATTAAGACGTTTTGGTCACCATATTAAAGATAAGTTCAAGTTCAAGTAAATTATTTTCGAAATCAATCATATACATGATACTCACATACTTTATATCTTACTTACAATCTAAGTTGACTACGAAGGAGGAAGTCGAAAGGCTTATAAGACCAGAAATGACTCCTCCCTTAACAAATTAACAACTAATTTGAAATTGAATTTTACATGATGAGAAGATATATAAGTGATTTTTTCCTAATTTCCTGTCCCTTTTCGATTCCATCACACATACACAAATATAAGTACACAAATACTATCACACAAGAACTTTCAGAATTGACACTAATTTCAGTTTGTATTACATAATTACGATTACATTTTCTCTTTACTTATATTGATTCAGAATAGTTTACATAAGACTGTTTAACCCTCGTTTTCCTGAGTCTTCTTTTATGTAACACGTCTTCCTGTGATTTAGAAATTGGGGACCCTAGAGGTTATATTGTTTGGTACTATAATGTAGGGTAGGCACAGACCTTAGGAGGGGGACATTTTAACTTGTCAAAACATTAAAAAACGGATTAAGTGAGGTCACTGTCAAATTCTTTATCAACCAATCATAAACAACTTACTCATTACATGTGTAGGCCTTACAAAACTTTTTTTATTAGACAAACTGCTCAACGAATTTTGGTGAACTAAATTTTGGAATTCTCTATATGTGCGGAAATGAGAAAAGATGACATTGATTTCAGCAGAAAGTGCCAACGCTTTCAATTTTTATCGTACATGAGAATGCTCGGACCTGCAGATCGACGGCACGTTTTGATATATCCCACTTAAGAAATTCAAAGATTTGTCTTTGCTCCAATTAAAGCACATTAACAATAACAACAAAAGCCATGCTCTAATAATTATACAAAATCCTGGGAAGGTGGAACTTCATCTGATCAATATTTGACATCATAACAACGCTGGATTTCGTGTTCTTTCTACTATCTCATTGAATAAGAACAAATGAAGCCAATATGAACGTGGAGCACTACAAATTTGTACGAATAATAATCCCGCTTATTGGGGTCTGTAGCAGTGTAAGGGTTGGTTCAAAGTTTTTGGCAGACAGCTATCCGTGTTTAAATAATTTCCCCTTATACCCTAATGCACCTTGGGAATAGAACGGGGATTTGATGATCATCGTGTAGAATACATTTTTATTCGCCACCGTGTCGAATATTCTATTCATTCATTCAGACAGTTTTATTTTCCATATCAATATTTACAAACATATTAAAAAATGTACATAAAAAAACAAACAAATCAATATGGGGGATGTGATTGAAAGGCCATGAAGGCCTGATGTAATCACAACCCTGAGAAAAAATAATACAAAACAAATGTAAAAACAAAGAAACTACAAAAGTCACTTATGCTCCAAACAAAGATTTGCTAATGATAATTTGATATAAGGTGACACTTCAGTTGTTTACGAAAGTGTTTTATTGACTTTGATTTTTTTATTTATTGATCAATTGCATTCCAAAGAATAGGTCCAGACGTTTTTATTGATTGATCTGTTAAAACCTTTTTATTTCTCGTTGGAATAAAATCATTACAGTGTCTAGTTTGATATTCATGTAAATCTCTATTTTTGAAAAGAAGCTATCGAAGCTCTCTGGCAAGCGATTTGAAGAAAACTTATACATGAAAATACCAACTTCAAGTTTAAAAGTATCATAAACATTTA
This sequence comes from Ophiothrix spiculata, assembly GCA_000969725.1. Taxonomy (NCBI): domain Eukaryota; kingdom Metazoa; phylum Echinodermata; class Ophiuroidea; order Amphilepidida; family Ophiotrichidae; genus Ophiothrix; species Ophiothrix spiculata. The sequence continues at coordinate 32,712 of JXSR01S060757.1, read as the reverse complement.
AGATATTACATTCTTTGAATAAAGGAGCAGAATGGCTTCTTTAGATGTCATGGTCAATAGTGTCGAAGGCCTTTGACAGATCCAAGAAAATACCAAGTGATTGTTGTTTGTTTTCTACTGCATTGCAAATTTTTTCAACAAAGCAAGTCTATCATATAAAAGTCGTTATCACGTAGATAACTATTGAATAACGAATAAAATTGCATAAAATTGGCATAGAATATTCTATGGGAAGAAGTAATTAAGAACCGACCCTAAGGCCCAGCGCAGACTCCTCTATCGTATAGAATATTTTGCTTAGAATATTCTATGCTGACGACAAAATGACGTAGGTAATCGAATATAACTGTGTATTTTATATGATAACCTACGTCATTTTGTCGTCAGCATATAATAATACGATAGTGGAGTCTGCACCGAGCCTTAGTCTTGTATAAATGATTTCAAGTGGATTTGATTACGTAATGCTTAGAAACTTTAACAACGTGTGTGTGTGGCGGTGGTGTGGGGGGGGGGGGTTGTCGAAGAAAATGATTTGGAATACGTTTAGATGTATAGGCCTACGGTAATGAATGATTAAAAAACAAAAACAACAACAAGAACACGCAGATTTTTCTGTGCATAAAATCATTAAAAAATGAAGATTTTGGGTAGAAAAAGTAGTCTGTTCGGCTTTGTATTGGTTCAACATTCACAATTGTTTCATTGTTATAGTATTTCGTGCATGCCAAAATGTTACTGATTTTAAAAATGAACTAAAACTAGTCGCAGTTTTTAAAATTTGAACTTTTGTTTCAAATAGTTATGCTAAAAGTAGTAGGCCTATTCTTTATTTATTT
>JXSR01S060735.1:67549-81325 GCA_000969725.1 Ophiothrix spiculata | reverse complement strand
TTTCCGATAATTTCAAGTTGTGCACATTCTGGCAACTACCACAATGAGCACTCTACAGTTTCAGGAGTTTGCAATCAGATAATCTCCTGTATCGCAAAGTCTCGTAGGATCGTTTCTTAAATTGTATATACTATATGAAAATATATCCAAATTGATTCAGTTCCATTCAGTTGAGAGCGTATAAAGGTTTGATTTTTGTATTTTATTCATACTCTACTTAAGAAACAATCCAAAGTGACTTGGAGACATAGGAAAGTGTTTGCTAAATAAAGCAAAGGGGGTGGTGGCACTTGGCAAAAAAACAACAGTGTTACTATCTAGTACTAAGTAATACTCTATTCAAACGTTAGACTTAGATTTAAAAAGACAGGAAATGACTTAATTAATGACTCAAACTATCTATTATTTAAGTGCTTGTGCTAGAACCCTAGTGCAACCTTTAAACAGAATGCTGAAACTTTCACAGTACCCCACAATTGTGCTGGTGCAGTTGAATACATAAAATATTTCATGCAACATTTTCAAAAATCACTCAATCATTTCATCTGGAGATCAGGAGAATAAACATGCAGGATTTTTTTATTATAGTATTGGTCTATACAGTTGAACTTATTTCAACTGACATTTTTAGGTAACATTATCGATAGTAATGATTCAAACTTTCCATTACAGTTTTAAATACACTTTTTCTACTTTTGCTATATAATTGTGCACGAATTAGATTTAACCATTTTTTGAAAGTTCACGTAGATATTATCTATTAGCAACCATCCAAAGATCTTACAATTAAAAATGACATTGATAGAAATGTAAAATGCATGGTATGCAGTGAATGCAGTGACTTTCATAACTTCTCTTTTGCCTACATATCCTTCTTTAGCTAATTTCTTCTTGTCTCAATTATTAGGTAGCCAAAAAATAGACCAATAATTAAACTGAAATGCAATTTTTCATAGCTTAGAAGAAATATTTCGACAACAAAGTTTTAAATTTTCGTTTTAAAATACCTTTCTCAAGCAGAAACATACCATTCTTATCCCTCATAAGAGCTTGTCGTACTTTTCTCCGTAGTTGCATTATCTATGTTCATTTTTCTGTAATAATCCATGTTACAGGGCCTTCATCTTGTACACCTTCACCTTGCTTAAACGGAGGAACATGTTTTGAGTTGTCAAGGGAGACACAGTGTCGGTGCCCGTATGGATTCGGGGGAATGGTGTGTGATACAAGTAAGTATATATACTCTATAAATCTTGAAGTAAGCAACGCACATAAACCAATCTGGCCATGCGTGGGAATACATTAGTCCGTACGTTTCGAATCATAACAACGTACCCAATCAAGTTAAATATTCAAATGATCTTATATTCAAAATTTTTCCATGTAGTGGCAACAAAATTAACCAAAAATAATATCAAAATCATGAAAGATTCATGTAGCAAATATATTAATATGCAGTGGTTTGGTCATAATCAATCCTAATCAATTATTGCTAGTCTCTATAGTCTCACAATACAAAACCATCAGTTCGCAATGTGGGAGAATACAAGGGATATGCTATGGATCTTGTAACAGAGTCTGATTGGTTATTGCGAACTTCAAAGTTTATAGAGTATAGTAGTTTAGTCCGGAAAATAACATGAAATCCACTTTTTAGTACAAAATGAAAATGGAGAGTCTACTTAATAATTCTTCAGATCCTATATCTGTAATCTAATAAAAAGGTTGTTTTACAGTGTTGCACACTTGATTCGCATTCAGATATTTTCACAGTTCCTAAACCAAAACCATAAGAATTATGGGGCGTTTGCTCTCCTCCATTATTGTAGCACGGTATTTCTAGTTTGTTTCATGATTTTAACATGTTGGATTGATTAACGCTATGTTTAAGGTCTGCCATATGTCCGTTAGTGGTCAAGAGGGGGGTCCATATGGACCATACACTTAGAAAGTGTATTTGCGAAAGAATTTTACGTTGAAACTCTGGTCACAAGGTAAAGTACCTCTAAAGTCTTTTTACCACCCCCTAAAGGATGATTGCCGATTGCACCAAAACGCGAAATAAAGCGTCCCTGAGCATTTACGTAATTGTTTTTACCTCCTTTTCGGTCATTTTGATGAAAAAAACATCGGGGGTACCACCTATGGTGGGGATATGGTAGGCCGTCAAAGTCTGAGGGTAGGGGGTGGTTGCCACCTTGTTTTTAAATTTCAAAAACGCCACTTTGAAAAATATCTGCATGATATAGCAAAACACTCGACGAAAATCAGACATTTAGAACTTTAATGACGATTTTTATTTGCCGAAAGTCGATTTTTTATTCGGTCCGGAAATACTTTGTGTCGTCATAATTACGTAACGCCATGGCCGATTTTCATGATCTTGGTATCAACGGAGAGAGGAGACTCTACCCTATACTATAGTGCCATACAACAAATATTTAGGGGTCCTAATTTCAGAATCACAGCCCCCCTCCACCTCTCAGGAAGACGTGTTACAAAAAAGGCTCAGAAAGACGAGGGTTAAATAGAATATTCACAAGGAGTTTAACTTTAAATACAAGAAAGCATAATGTTTAATTAACATATTTCTATATGGAAAAAAGTGCATGAAAGTTTACATTGAGTGGATAATCTTCATTGTTGGAAAAAAATTAATTTTTTTCACATTTTCCACTTTTTTCTCTCTCTTTGTCTTTTGCAGTCATCCCTGATCCATGTGATAAAAATCCTTGCCAGAATGGTGGCACGTGTGTGAGCAACTTGCATTATGGGATGAGCTACCATTGGTGCCAATGTCCCACAACAGAAGACTCACATGTATATTATGGAATTAATTGCGAGCTTCGTAAGTTTTATCCCAATACCATCATACATTTCTTTAAAAATGACCAAGGGGCCGGCGGTTTTGGGCGGTTCCCATTGTTCGTTCATTGATCCGGCGGTTCCGGGCGGTCAACCGCCGGTTGATTTTTGATTTGATCCCTAAATATCAGTGACCGAAAGACGGATATTTCTCAAGTGAGCTTTACTTGGTTCCGTCAATGAAAGAATCGATTGCGAGTTGTTTAGGTTTCATGTTATCTACCCAGTAGTAACACGCCGGGAAGTAGTGACGTCATAATTTATGTAAATCACCCAACACGTGCGTTTTGGTTCCAACCACACACAAACGGGGAGGACAGTTTTACCATACGTTAATTCTATGGGGGAAAAGTCAGGACTCCTATTTTCTACAAAAAAAAAAAAAAACAGAGAACATGCCGACCTGTCATGCTGAAGGTTGTGATCTAAAGCAGGACGGGGCCCCTGCCGTTATTTTCGTTTTCCAACAGAGAAAAATCAGTCTGATTTTTATGTTTATCTACGCCTATTCTGTTAATATGTATGATCAGTGCAACAACTCAGTACATGACTATTTAATTGGAACCAGATCGCACGTGTTGCGCTAATTACCATAAATGTGACGTCACTACTTCCCCGGCGTATAGATACGAGGCATAAATCTAAAACTGAAATGTACATGACAACTGAGCGACGTTGCGACCAAAATCATTGGTCTTCAAAGTATGTTTTCATTTGTTCTTTGATTTGATCACGTGAAACTTAAAGGCCAGAACTATCAACAACCACAGAAGGCTAAGCAGTAATGGGGCGCAGCATTGTGGTGCTTGTTAATACATCAGAGACACTAAAACTACCGTTAACTTTGAGAATGTTATAATACTTGAAAAGGAGGAGCAATCCCACGATTTTGGTTTAACTATGCCATGCCATATGGGAAAGAATAGAATCCATCCCTCTATGAATAAAGGGGCATGCGCTACACATCAATGGATGATTGTGTCTATATGTAGAATTGCGCCGTTCTTTACCAAACATGAATTGAGCAATTCGATTGAATGGAGAAACTTTGGCAAAAAAACAAAACAACACAAACATTGTCACTTTATTGGAAATCTTTGGGAAAAATAGACACAATCTTGCGCCTTACTTGCGCTACAATCTCACATATTATGGGACAGGGGGTTTCATGACGTCACTAGCCGTCATTTACATGACTTATTCCAATAATCAAATGCCTTACATTTTTCATTGTCGCACACTTGTATACATAAGTGCTAGTTTTAGTGTAATATTTTAAATGAATTTAGTGTAAAAAAGACCCATAATTGTAATCTTCTATACATGACTTTATATATGATAATCTTTTTGTTTTTGGGTTAAAATTGGTCAATAAATGTTAAAATTATAATAATCTAGGATGGTTTCCATGTTTTTCATTTTGGTTTTGTTTTGAAAAGGCGCTGCAGTAATTTGAACAAAGCTACTACGTCACGCTAACCACATTTTAAACAAGGCATTGCATACTACACAGGGCATTTGAGCACAGTTTAACTGTTGCATAGAGTGGGCTAGAGTGTTTGAAATCTAATGCAGAAAAAATATTTTTGTCCTACTAGTGGAATTCTATAAAGAAGCGTTTGAATAAGTGATGTCAAAAATTTGCATTTGTAGCCTGACACGCGAGTCACGGCAAATAAATTGTGATATCTTAAAAAATACTTGGTCTGTGGCCAGCATTTGCATCACAAACTAAAGTACCACCAAAAAGTAACGTGACATAGTTTGGTATCCATTTTTACTTAAATTGGTTTAACCCAAGTACAAAAACGAGACACAGTAAGAAAAAAGAATTTTTCCCCTGCATGTAGATGCCTCATTGACCCAAATCCAGTCAATAATAGCGGCATGGCTGCATTCCAAAGAACGCACACATGTGATTCAAAAGTTGCAGCAATGGCATTCATCTTTGTAATAATTGGCATGGGTACAAGGCCATTTATGTCGGGATTTTTGAAAAGATTATTTTACCACGATGAGCATATGTTGTTTCATCCAACTATTCCAATTCGATAGGTGCGATAGGCAACAACATCTTAATGGATGACAACGCGACTGCGCACAGGGCACATGCAACAACCAGATTTCTGGAGAAGGCCCGGTGCAGACTCCTCTATCGTATAGAATATTTTGCTTAGAATATTCTATGCTGACGACAAAATGACGTAGGTCATCGAATAAAGCTATGTGTTTTATTCGATGACTTACGTCATTTTGTCGTCAGTATAGAATATTCTATGCCAAATATTCTATACGATAGTGGAGTCTGCACCGGCCTTAAGAGTCCAGATCTGAACCCTATAGAACATTTATGGGCTCATCTTAAGTACAGAGTTAACAGGAAACGCAGACCAACAACAACACTGAATGGACTTAGACGCATTCTTCTGAGAGAGTGGGCCGCCATTGACAAGAACCGCATAAGGCGTCTGATCCACAGTATGAGGAGGCGTTGCATGACCGTTGTAAATAAAAGAGGTGGACATACATAATATTGAAAAGCTGACAATAAAAACATGATTAGTAAAAGAAATAAAAAAGTTGAAAAAGAAGGTTGGTCATCTGTGAACATCATATTGTCTTAAATTGCAACATGTTAAAATCAGAAGGAAATTTTTGAAAGGGTGGTCTGTCTGACATATTGATTGAAATAGGGCAAATTTGGTATCAACATTTAGGAAAATAAATCAGCTTTCTTAGTGTATCATGTTTTTGTACATCCGAATTACCATTTTCAGTTTAGTCAAGTACCAAACTATGTCGCGTTACTTTTTGGTGGTACTTTATGTATACACATTGTCTCAATTCAAAAGTGTGTAAAATTAAAGTAGAGGAAAGGTAATTTTGAAGTAGTTGCACATTCAAAGACGGATTTTTGTAGAAATGTCACGCACGTCACAAATGGAATGGCTGTATATCAAAAGTGATTATTCAATATAGAGAATATCATAACATTTTTACTTTTACTTTCTTGTCCTCAGCACAAGAAGATGAATCTCTTTTCATGCCGCATGGTAGGTATTATATGGGATTGTTTTGCGTCAAATCCCCTTGCAAGACATTTCAGAAACACTCTTACATAAACTCGAGACATTTAGTTGGTTGACTTTACTTAACTTATTTACCAATCGCAATGTGATACTCAAAATATCTCCACGAGTTGAATAGCGTACTGTTTTATTTCATGACCCAGTGTTAAGCAAAAAAGGGCGGTAGTTAATTTATCAAACAACAGTAATAAATCAAGTATCTTTAAAAGTTATGTACAAGTGGCATACTTATTAATGGCTTTACTATCACATTACATAAAATCAATCAAACATTATATGAATATTACCCGTCTTTTATCGTTTGAAAATTGATTATCGGATGGTACTTTTGTACGACAGTATCTTCCAATTTAATTAAACATGCTGGAAATATAGTACGTCACAAATGAAAGAAAATAGGTGTTATAAACCGCACTCAATGTTCTCTATTGACCATTGTCATTTATTAGATTTTATATTTCTTAAAGATTACATTGTGTAAATGATTACTTTTAACCGATATGTAAATGTATTATCTTACTCCATGTTTACAGAGCCGACATGCACAGAACAATTTCTGCCTCCAGAATGCAAGAGGATCGTTCCTTATAATACCACATCCGCCTCAGCAATTATACCGCCACATTGGACCTCAATTGAGCAATGGACTCACTGCCATCCGTTGGCGGCGGTATTTTTGTGTTCTATATTAGCTCCACAATGCACTGACAATTGGCCACTGATTGAACCTTGTATGGAATTTTGTCAGATGGTCGATCCCCATTGTTCTTTCAACTATGCTGCTCTTGGACTTCACAAATTTTCCTGTGAATTACTACCTGAAGCTTCGGATAGAAAATCAAAGTGTTTCCGACCATGATGTTTATTACCCTTTGTGTTTGAATCAATGAACAGTGATCAGTTTGCAGAAATGTTTCGGAAAGATTATTGTTTGTGAAAATATCAAAATATGATACAGTTTTTGCAGCTGATGTAGAGTATGGATTCAACTCTGTGTGGTTTGTTTAAAGTTATTTAAAGAAGTGTTATCAATGTATGCATCAAGAATATTTTGGTTTTCCCCGTACCGCCCGAGATTAAGTAGCGAACATAACTGCTGGAGGTACGACGGTTTGTAAGATACAATTATCATGGAATCATTCGTGTACGGTATTTAAATATCAACTACAATATCTTTGATCAGGACACATGACATTTTAAAAACCTATTGGAATTATACAGGTTTTGGAATGTGGACACATGGTTTTGAAATTTACCGCCCTAGTACAAAATAATGAGTATGCCTGCTGACAGCGGAAAGGTTTTTTAAATACAATTGCGTGGAAGTATAACTTCAATATCAACAAATTACTCATCATCCCGACACATATCGAAACCTATTAGAGGTATGAGGATTTTGGAACTTGGAGTAAGGTTTTGGAATTTATGTCTTATGTTCATATTTTATGTAACTTATTACTCTTTACTGAACAAAGTGTGTGACCTCAAAGTTATTCAAGATGACAAGACGTCTTTTTATTAATTCATTTTGACTTAGAATTAATTTTGTCTGTCACTGCCGATGTACTCATCTCTATGATAACCGTGACAAATTTATCATTTGGTTCCGAAATAAATTACTTAGGCATGGTTCCCATTTCATGACGGAATGTCTTCCGACATACGAAAGGGCTTGACGCAAGAGCCATGATGAAATGTATTTTGAGTCATACCGCCAAAATATTAGGAAAAACGCATAACTACCTTCTTTGAAGTGGTCTTTATAATAATAGAGGCCCGGACGCAATTTTTCTGCATCATTCAATACACTATAATACAGCTATCTTTGAATCATGACACAATATTTGTCTGCATCATGATGCAAGACTATTGCGTCAAGACCTTTCGTATGACTCAAAAACTTTCGTCATGAATTGGTAACTGCGCCTTAGCATTCTTAGCTATGAAAGTATAGACAGAAATTAATTCACTCAGAACATTTGTAAATAGGGAGATTGGTTACGCTAACCCACACAAGGGCTAGTGAACTAGTGCAGGACTCAGTGCAGTGAATCAGTAGGTTACGGGTTCAAACCTCGTTGCAGCCAATGGGTTATGTTCTTAAGCAAGACATTTAATCTCAATTACAAACGATATTATGCTGCTGCAATGTAGAATATTATATTCTAAGTGCGGATTGAGTTTGCACCTGGCTAGTAAAACCTCTCTTTGAAGCGAACTGATTGCGCCAATTTACCGACGGTAGCATATAGGCATCATAACACTTGAGAAGGTTTTTTTAAATTTAGTAGCACTATACAAAAACGGTGTTGTTGTTAAATCATTACCAAACAAGTTAATCATCACTAAAAAACACACATGTTTTGGTTGAAATATGACGCTCTTTTGGGCATACATGAGGATCTCATAATAAAGTACAATATAGTGTCAACTTAAGTATTGGAACACAATAGGACAAAGGGCTTCAAGTAACATCAAGTGATAGTAAATACTACAGCATGCATGTGCTTATTATTATGTTAGACTTAATAACAGACAAAGGTATGCTAACTTATAGCCATATGTAAATTTTGAAAAATGTCGGTTTTATAAAATTGGGAAGAGCTAAAAGACAATATCATTGAACAGGGGAAAACTTCAAAATTTAAAAACGTCCTCCAAACCTTTTTTCCCACAGAAAAGCCACGTAGGTACTTTAGCAATACTGGTGTCCTAGACAAAGCTAGATCGTCATTTTTGTGGTCATTTTTGTGGTCATTTTCATTCAGAATTTTTATCATTCGTGTAAATTGTAAACAATAGTGTAAACTGTTCATTTTTGAATGAGCATTTCCATTCTAAATTTTCACATTATGCAGAATGTATTAGATGGAGACCTATTTTTCACCCCATTTTTAAGATGCATACTAGTTGGTAGTGTAATGTTTGATATTAATTTATACAAGCTAGATCTATTCATGGTTAAGTTAATCTCTCCTTGAAATGATGGTTATGATTTACACAATTGTGAATCAGTACATGGCAAATATTCACTCAGCATGACAATTTACATCATTCTTACAAATTAAACACCACGAGAAAATTTTGAATGGAAATGCCTGCAAACTACAAAAATGACGAAGTGTATCAAGCACTTTAGCTTGGCAGATTCATTCGGATGGACAAAGCCGTCGTTTGTTACAAATGAAATAGAAACGCTAATTATTTTATATATATAACTATACCCCTTGCCAATGGTAATGTTAGTTTTGAACTTCCAGCTTTTTAGTGTTTCAACCGATGCAGTCGTATTCTTGTAGTAAGGCATGGTTCCCAATGCATTACGAAAGCTTTTGAGTCATACGAAAGGGCTTGACGCAATTGCCTTGCATCATGATGCAGGAAACAATTGAGACATGATTCAAAGATATATGAAATGTAGTGTATTGAACGATGCAGAACATTTTGCCAGGCCCTTTATCATTATAAAGATTACTTCAAAGAAGGTGGTTATGCGTTTTTCCTAACATTTTTGCGGCATGACTCAACATACATTGCGTCATGGCCTTTCGTTTATCGGAAGATATTCCGTCATTAATTGGGAACCGTGCCTAAGTTACCTTGCTGGTGTTCAGTCATAATTTGATTTATGTAATATTTTTGCCACGCTGCAATATGTAGGGGCATTTTTGTTATGAATGTAACATGTCTAGATTTTACCAAAAACAAGGTATTAAATTGTGGTTAATTCAGAAAGAAGCTCATTTTTAAAGTTAGTTTTGTTCAATGTAAAATTATATGTATATTTTGCTTCAAACATTCCCCGTGTATATATTTAGTTACCATGGCCTAAGAAGTATATATTCTATTTTACTTTAGCCATCCAGTATTCAGGTCTTACCAATAATTTCGAGAAAAGGAACAAAATCAGTTACTACTGGACATTAACCCTTCAATGCAAACGTTCATTCAATATATTTCTCATAGTGTTAAATATTACTGATTTCACTTTTTGGTGTGATCATGGTGATGAAAGTATTTTCGTAAGAAAATTTAACTGGACGTATTTCTTCCAAACATTTTTAGAAAATTTCTCACAGTGTTAAATCTTTCTGATTTTAATTATTGATGAAAATGTTTCAGTAGGTCATTCATCATTTTGAATTGTATTTTATTTAAGTTCAGAAATTTGGCAAGAGTATAGTTTTCCTTTGATATGCTTCAGTTAGTAAACAATCAGTAAAACAATGCCGATTAACATGTCAAAGCACATTATTGTATTATTAATAACTGAAACAAATTTTGTACCCTCCATGTAAAATATAGGAAGCCACATTTCAGTATGATATCTCTTATACCTTGATAAGAGAGAAAAAAATATTTGCATAAAATAAAATTCTTTATCAATAATATAGAAGTATTTCATATACAAAATGTCACTTGTTTTCTTTTTTTCCACGGTAAGACAGACTTATACACTTTTAACCCGCCAAATAAACTGAACCCCCTACTAAAATGTCCTTTTAATTAACATGTTTGATAATTGGTATACGTGCAGGTTTTGTGGCATAGATATAAAACATCAAAGGCGTCGTTTCCAGTTGCTGACGAAACCAACTGCGAAATGCATCTTGATAGATACACTAAAAAGCTTTTAAAGAACCACACAAGGACCAATTATCAGGACAAAGCATACTATATATAATTGCAATAACGCTAATTTTCTTTATGTTTTCTTAATACCTGTCGTAAACCTGAAGAAAACAGAACCTTCATTTCCTTTAAATGATTTATTTCCCCGTTCAAACAAATCCATATAGTTATACAGTTAATAATGTGAAATATGATGATTGTGGTGGTACGTATGTGTTAGATATTTAATATATGGATATTTGAATGTAGATAGTAAATTGACAATGGGCAAATGATTATGCAAGAAGGGCAACACCGCCATAGACATTGACTTGGTCGGGCAACAGTATCTTTACACTAGACTTTCTATTCGCTTCCCAAGCATGTTTTAAAACAGATCGTGTTATTTTTTATTTTTATGGAGGAGCATTTATTTATTTTTCAATTAAAAACCAGAGAACTAGCTTAGTTAACATAAAACAACCCCGATACAAATCAAGATAGCTACATTGGTTGTGAAACAATCAACTGAGCTTTAGATTTATGGATTCAAGTATGAAGTTCAATTAAAGTAATATTTATCACTAATACAACAACTGGTAGATGGTTTCAGTACGATGTCGCACAAATAGTATTCATCTTCGTTTGAGTTAAATTATATAATACTGTGAAATCCCGAGAATGTACATGTCGAAACGTGGGTTTAGTGTTTCTCAGGACGTTTTATCATTCCGTCCAGAAAGGCAATAACTTTCTTGAATTCTAGTCAAATTGTGCGATAGTTTTTGTTTTACTTCATGCCCAGTGAATGTCTACGGGGTTCTTGCCTAGAGCAATTTTTCAAAATCCAGCCTCTGATTGACTGTGGATCAGCAAAATGTCAATGTAACGTATTTTGGGCGTCTAGTAAATAAGTTTCAGGGTGCATATTTATATATGCATCAAATACATGAACATGCACCCATAACGTCATTAAGGGCATAGTTTATTTCCTTGAAATCAATTAAGGAGGATAATAGATACAAGGGACTATAAGGGCGAAATCATACAATTTTTTTCCTACCAAACATTTGGTCGTGACGTCACCAAATATTTGCCATCGAACTTAAAGTATGAACGGGTAGCAAACATTTGGTCCAATGTATATGGCAATTCGATAGCATGTAAAATCTAGCGCGAAATTTTATTTGGTCTCAACTCGGTGTTGACGTTACTTTTTTTGGAGTCACTCGTCATTTTGACGTCACGACCTAATGTTTGGTAGCGAAAATTTTGTTTGGAGGCCGGGTATGTTTTCGACCTAATTATTACATTTGGTAAAGTTGCTATAAACAAAATTACACGCATAAACGCTGGTGACGTCAATCAGTGGTTAGGTATAATTGAGCTTAATGTTCCTTCTGTTAGTGAACATGTAAATGCTTAGCAAATGTTTAACTTTTGCGCGTTTTTATACCTGACTAACACAAAATAATGGCAGTGGGTTGAAACTGAAATATTTCTATTAGCGTTCCAAACAAATAAATTAAGCAGTTTTGCTTACAATTTTTGTCAAGGTTTTATCAATGTTCTTAGAATTTTTTTTGATGATATAGGACCACGCTGCATTGTAGAAAACTTATTTTGGTGGCGTTCAGAGTTCATGTGATTAGCATCGCTCGACACAATACATACACTAGTCTAGTGCACAAGCTACTCACAATGATCTGTATTACAAGAAGCATGTGCATGAGACAGGTGTCGAGCTATGCAAATGTTAGACCTCTTTAATGCACCATTAACTAATGAGATGTATATTATTTCTTTCTTCCAACAGAATGTGCCTTTGCCAGTCAATATGATGTACAATTATGTATCGCAAAAATATAGATTAGATTGAATTGAATTCCTTAAGTGTGCGTATGTGTGTGTGTTATATATAACATATATCTGCCTCGCCTTATGTCAGTAGGTTGTGTTCAACCTTAACCATACACTTTGCATATTGCGTGTATACAAATAAAAATTGGTAGTAATGTAATGAGCCCCTCATTTTATATTATAAGTGATTAAAAATCAAACGCATCTGTATATTCGCTTCAAGGGTTATACAGGCGCAATCCTTGATCCATGACCCTATATCACCCTAAATGAAGATTCAAGCTATCGATAAGGTTTATATCTCTGTAAAGCAGTGTTCCCGATAAGGTTTTTGGTCTTGCACCAATTCGAGCAATTTTGACAAAGTTGAAGAGTGGCTTACGCCGAATTCATTAGCTGTTGCCGAAAATTGACTCAATATAGCTAGGAAAATATCTTTCCCACACATTTTTAGAAACTCGTTGCGCCAATTTTCACAGCTCCTGCGCAAATAGCGTGCCATGCGGCCTTAATTAGCAGGAACACTGCTATAAAGGATCTGAAACATTTCTTACAAATGTGCTTGCATTCTTGGAAGAAATGAGAGAAAAGTATAAAAATGAAACTATACAATTACTTTATGTAGGTGATGACCCTTCATTCAAATATGGTAAAAAGTATAACTACCTACCTACCTACCTACCTACCGGTCAGCACCGCACATCTCTGCACCTGCAGCATGACCTGAGAGAAGTTTCCACATAGCACGATCTTGGGCTGCCACCTCTGCTTCTTCAACAGACCAACTCAATCAAAGGAAGTTGAGATCTCTGTATAGCGTCTTTCAATGTTGTCCTGGGTCGTCCCCGTCTGCGGTGCCCTCTGCGTTGGTTTCCAATGGTATAAGATCTTTGGATCCATGCGTTGCAGATGCCCAAACAATTTCAATCTAGTTTTTTTTTTAATCCCTGTCAGTTGCCGTTGTTTGATGAGCGATCGTATGAACTCATTTGTTTTGTGCTGTGACCAGGTCATCTTGGTCACAGCACAAAATAAAGTAATAAAAGGATTTCCTTTGACATCTCATATCAAATGCATCAAGCCAGGCTTCATCCCTCTCAGTTAGATTCCAACATTCTGCAGAGTAAAGGAGGATGGAAAGGACACAAGCATTGTAACATTGTATCTTAGTGTCCAGGTTGATCTATATATCTTTCCACATCTTTTCTAACTCTCTGAACGCTCCAGCAGCTTTGTCCAGTCTGTTGTTCAGCTCTTTCACGTTTGTTCCATTTGGACTGCAGAATGCACCAAGATATTTGAAATGCTTCACAACGTTGATGTTTCCTTCATCACCCCTTGAGACTGTCGG
>JXSR01S060735.1:39365-57146 GCA_000969725.1 Ophiothrix spiculata | reverse complement strand
AGAATAATATTAAATTTAGGATGGATGTGACCTTGGCGGCCAAAAACATGGTGTCCCTATTGACCCCGATTTTTGGGGTGAATAGGGACAGCACAGTTTTTACTTGCAAGATTAGATTAGATTGAACATATTCCTGTAAATCAAACACAACTGAGTAACAGATGGTATTTTAAACACAACACAATCATTATGCCGCAACAATTTTATTGGTTCAGGTAAATATTTCCATTTTAGGGTGAGTACAGTTTGGTCGTCAAAATGGGTCAGAAATTAAAATGTATACGTACGCAATTACGATTCATCAGATCAAGACTAATCAGACATTATCTATTATTTAGGTTTTTCAATCATCTATATCAAGAAGAATTAATTGTAAACACAATTTGTTTCAATAATACCAGTAATATAATGTTGTAATTCCTAATCTCAAATTTTAGAGTGCGGGACTCATTAAGATAGGCAGCTGGCAATAAGTTCTTGGAAGTATGCTGTGTCGGACTAGCAATAGCAATTAACATCAGAATCATATCATTAAAAGCTATGAAAGTGACTAAACTCTATTTTTATCATTTAATCAAGAGTAGATAGTTATTCTAAGCATTTCAGTTCTTCGAAATGTGTATTTTCACAGTTCAATTCACATCGGAACTATTTTAGAACTTTTTTCAAACCAATGGTTTTAGTCTATGATGGGTTACATAAGGCATACCAATTCATCTTTATTTATTCTGCATATCAATGTCTTTGTTTGCACTTGACCTCGAGTTTTTGGGTGGGTGTCCCTATTCACCCCGATTTTTTTTTTGAAAATATCCGAAAAAATATAAATTGTTGATTTCAATTTTTTATGCTTGATTGTGTCAAAATATTACATTAGATTATGTTGTATGACATGCCATGCTAGGTCGCAGTGAAATTTAATGCACCACCCACAATCATTGTTCACTAGGGCATGAAAGTTTTGACCACCTTGTTGTTTTAAGCATATTTTGAACAATATTTTGAGCCACCCTGTATTAAATGTATACATCACTTTCGATTGTTTTGATCAATTTCTAAAAGCTACTATATTGGGCCTTTTTTCTAGTGGAAAAATAAGACAAACAACTCAACCAATTTAGAAAAAAAAAATTATAAAAAAACTTTACACCTGTTTGTCCCTATTTACCCGGCCGTCCCTATACACCCCGTTTTGGGGTAGTCGCAATGTGTATAGAAATGCAAACTGTCATGCTATTTACTGCTTCAAAATTGTATAATCAATATTAATCATGGTAAACCTTGGAAGCGACCAACAGTGATGAATTTGGGGGAATATTTTCTGTTTCTTAAGAATGCAAATTTTGATATCTGAATGCAGAGTGTAAAGACACATGTGTATGACTCGTCCCGAAAGTTGGGACTTTGCGACAGAACACGTTTCGAGAAACTGATGAAAATTGCACAGCAAAAAAATAAAAAAAAAATAATAATTTCCAGCATATTTTCGGTTGTAAAATTTGATCGCCTTGATCAATTTCAACAAGTATGGTGTCATTTTAAAACTAAGACAATGCTGTAACAGATAAAAATTATTATAAAATCAATATTGATATCATCTGCAACGGGTGAGCCATCACAATTAGGCAATTACTACATTTTACTCTACTCAAAGTAAACTGACTTAAATACGTCTCACTTTTTTGTATACGACCGTACATTTGTTATACGGCCAAGATATTTTTAGAGACAGTTTACTTCAATATAGACTTACCACCCAGTGGTAAGATAACTATCTACAGGATGTCACAGAAAGAAACCTTACAATCTTTGCGTGTAGTTTTCTTGAGTTTAACGGATAGTTAGAAGGTATTTAAAGGTAATGCACTTTATAGCCAATGAATTGAACTTTTAGATACTGTTTGTTTAATTTCAAGCAGTAATGTACAACAAAAGTTACGTTTTGTCAAATATGTGGATGTAAAAATTTCTGGTCCAGTTTCACTGTTTTCTAAGTTCCCCTTGAATAAGGTTCTATTGAGTATTGTCATTGATCTGCTTACACAACCGTAACAATGTTTACTAATTTATTAAGAACATGCTCTCTTTTATCCGTGCTAAAAATGATCAAATTTGACGTAAAAAAAAGACAGATATGATAAATTTTTATTCCATTCAGAAACACGTTATAGTCAATAATTATGAAATTGGACCAGACAAACCTCCATCCAAATATTTGATAAACCATAACTTCTGTTTTACACTATCGATTGAAATGAAACAAACTGTATCTGAAAATTCAATTCACGGGCTATAAAATGCAAGCTTTACATACTTTCTGACTATCCGTTAAACCCGAAAAAAACACAAAGATTGTGAGGGTTTTTTCTTGGACAACCTGTACATGCAACGCAAACTTAATGAATAATGAGGGCAATTTTGACGTGTGCAATTAGATGGCAACTACAAATAAGCGCGTGTTTGGAGTAATTGTGCTGTCCAATCTGTATTTATACGACTGCAACTTCAACATTTTTCGTAACGATTATCAAAACATTGATGTTTTTGACCGTTCCCTTGTTTTTATCTAACCTTATTCAGCATTAACCCTCGTCTACTCAGGGGGGGGGGGGGGGGTTGTTGCAACCCCCTAAGGTTTTTCCCCGCTGCATAAAAACGCAAAAGCAACCGACCCCAGGCGTTTTGTTAATCTCTTTTACATCTTTTGCGGTCATTTTGATGAAAAAATTAGGGGGGTACCACCTATGGTGGGGTTAGGGTAGGCCGTCAAAGTTGGGGTGTAGGGGGGGTTGGTGAAGCCCCGGAAAATTTTAAGTCGCCATTTTGAAAAATATATGCATGCTATGAAGCTGAAACTTGCAGGGTATGTTAGAATTATCATTTCCCTTCTTTATTAGCAAAAAAACGACGAAAATCGGTCATTTAGAACTTTTATAGCAAAATTTTGAAATTTGGTGGCCATTTTTGCCCAAATCCATATTTTTCCGATTTTCGACCTTTATGACGTCATAATTACGTAACGCCTGGGTAGACTTGTTACAAGAAATAGCCTGGGCAGACGAGGGTTAATCCTAATTAATGAAAATATTTGCAAAATTCGCGCACCGACAATTACTTTCTTAAAGAAATAGAGCTGTGTTTAACTATTGGACTTGCGCTGTGCGTTTATTAGTCTCGTTAAGGTACGTTTACACCCTGACGACGGAGAGTAACGTATTTGTAACTAAAAACTAGCAACTGAAAACTTCTGACAGGAACGATAGTCTGCGTGGCTAGTAGATTGTGTGAGCGTTAACCGACTTTAACTATCAATGGCGGGCGGAAAATCCAAAACTGAAACCCGCAGGTCTCCGTTGCTTGTCGTTACAATGTAAACGCACCTTTAGATATCAATAACAAGATCACAAATGAATATTTACTTTTTCATGACACCTTTTCTTATACATCTAAACTTAGTCTATGGTCACAATACGTCGTACGAACAGTGACGAACAGTGTTAAGTCCATCTTATAGGACAACGCGACGCCCTCGCTGCTCACTTTGCTCGCTGCTCGTGGTGCTTTTGAACGGATTAAACACTGCTCGTAACTGTTCGTACGAGTTATTGTGACCATGCTTTGAAAAGATCCAAACTTAGAGCAAAACTAAGTGGAAATGTGGATAAATAAATATTATGACAAGGTAGGTCTCATTCAGTACATATTTTAGGCGTATGATCACCTGTAACAAATGTGCACTGTTTTTGAAGTGTCTTCCAAATTTACTCGTACATGTTCTATTCGTTTGTTAGCAAGTTATATAGACGTATAATGCCTGCCATAAGTCAGAAGAAACACTTACCCGGAGGTGAATACGGAGGTTGATATCTTGGAATGTCAATGGAAGGAACCGATTCTGGTGATGCGGGCAATGATTGTGGGAGAGGTTGTGCCATAGTCAGGGCGCCGTATGGTTGAGGATAAGGTCCAACCCCGTATGTTTGAGATGGGTTTATTATGGCTGGCCCGGCATGGTAATTTCCAGGGGTTACGATTGTCACATTGCCACCCGGATATGACTGGGCATAGTGAATCTAGGTGGAAGAAAAGAAAGTTTAGTAGGAATTTTAGGGATATATTGAAAGGCGGATTCTAATAAGTGTTCTAAATATTGATTGACCGGTGCTTAATGTAACATTGTGAAAATAGCACACCCAAATAATGTTGAGACGCTTTAAAAATTAAAAAGATTGAATTTCTTCTTCCTTAACAGGTTAAACGGAGAACAGCACGATGATGTATGAAGTAAATGTTTTATTTTTTTCAAATATCAACTCTTTTAGAATGATGTGTGCAACAATCGAGCCCTTTTCGAGTAAAATTGTATTACACGAAACTTTGGTCATTCGTTATCTTCTTTCACTCATTTTTTTCTTTTACAATTAAAGAGCATTTCAAACCTGTATACTTACCACTGCGTTAGACGCCATTGGAGCACCACATGACCCACAGCAACAGTACGCGGAAGCTACTATAGCAATTATCATCTCTGCGAAGCTAACAATTGCCGACAAAGAATGAACTGCAACTATAGCACGTGCCTAAGAATAGATAAAACCACAAAAGTGATTATTTAAATGATAATAGGGATTTCAAAAGAATAGATGAAAATGTTTAAAAAGTTAAAATGCATGCAAGTTGCTCAGTTGTGAATGTAGTCGTGTTTTTCCCTACGAAAAAGTATTTAAAAACTATATACAGCGAGATTTGTGTGGGATAATTGACGATCATTCGCCGCATCTGGACCCAAACTTTGGAACAATTTGCCTTCAATTATCAGGAACAAAATTGCTGCTTCCAATTGCCTACCAGAAAGGAGAAAGACCCCACGTAAGAAAGTATCGTGGGAGGATGCACGTGTAAGCAGAGCCAGAAAGAACCTTGCTGATACTCACAAGCAGTTCACAGAATCAAACAGTGAACGTGACAAAAAAATGTTTGATCAGGTTAAAGCAGAATCTCGACCAAGCTTACATCAGTGTTGAAGAGGAATATCTCCAAGAGAAAATAAGTACCATCAGATCAGCTTCTCAAAGCAGGCAGAGTGGGATGGCATGGGCAGTGACAAATGATGTAACTGGCAGAACAGCAACCAGATTAGGTAGACTTAAAGGCAACACCACATCAGAACGCTGTAAGGAATGGAGAGACTACTTTTCCAACCTACTAGGATCCCCACCTTCAGCTACCAATGAGGAAATCCAAACCATCAATGAGAATACTTTGCCAATTGAAACAGGAGCTTTCACAGCTGAAGAACTTAAGGCTGTAATTGTTGAATGGTAAAGCTTCTGGCCTTGATGAAATACCTGCTGAGGTTTGGAAATCTGGTAGTTTCAACAACATACTACTAGATATCTGTAATGCCACGCTGCTTAGAGGTGAAAAACCACAAGAATGGTCCCTAAGTGGAATAGTACCAATTCCTAAGAAGGGTGATCTCAGCAAGGCATCCAATTATAGGGGCATCAGCTTAACATCCATAGCAGCAAAGATCTTCAACCGCTTGATACTCAATCGCATTAGACCTCACATTGAACCTCTGCTTAGACCAAACCAAAATGGGTTTCGCGCTGAACGCTCAACTACTTCACACATCCTTGCCTTACGAAGACTTATAGAAGGAATCAAGGACAAGAATCTTGAATGTGTCATCACCTTCATAGACTTCAAGAAGGCCTTTGATTCAGTGCACAGAGGTAAAATGCTCAAGATTCTCACTGCTTATGGGATTCCGAATACCATCGTCGAAGCAATCAATACCATGTACAGCAACACAAAAGCAGTTGTATTATCACCAGATGGTGAAACTGAGGCTTTCGAGATATTAGCAGGAGTGCTCCAGGGCGATACTTTAGCACCATACCTGTTCATCATTGTGCTAGATTATGTGATGAGAATGGCAATCAGAGAAGACAAGGACATGCTGGGCTTTACAGTAACACCTCGAAGAAGTCGAAGGCACCCTGCAGAAGTCATTACCGACCTAGATTTCGCAGATGACATTGCCTTGCTATCCGACACATTACAACAAGCTCAAGAACTGCTGACCAGAGTTGAGGATGCTGCTGCAACAGTTGGTCTTATGATGAATGCTTCAAAAACCAAAGTCATGGCATATAACATCAAGACTGATGTTGCACTGTCCACAATAGAGGGAAGTCAACTCGACCAAGTCCAAGACTTTCAATACCTGGGCTCTTGGGTAGATGAGTCAGATAAGGATTTTCATGTCCGAAAAGCCCTCGCATGGAACGCTTGTAACAAAATGCGCCTTCTCTGGAAATCCAATCTACCAGACTTGTTAAAGATCAGCTTCTTCCGTGCAGCCGTAGAAAGTATTCTGTTGTATGGCTCAGAAGGGTGGACACTGACAGAAAGACTTGAAGCCAGGTTAGATGGGTGCTACACCAGACTATTAATGATGGTTCAAAACCTTAACTGGAGAGATCATCCTACCAGGGAGGTAATATATGGTGATTTACCCAAACTATCAGAAATAGTGAGAGGTCGCCGCCTAAACTTTGCAGCTCACTGTGCTAGACGGCTTGAGGAACCAGTGTCTGGATTGGTGTTCTGGACGCCCACCCAAGGGACACGTACACAGGGAAGACCAAGGCTGACCTACCCAGTACTTCTTACACAGGATGCCGGCATTGATCAAAACGAACTTCTCAAACTCATGCTAAACAGACAGCAGTGGAGAAAATTCATCATGGCTTCCGACCGCGGTCGACATAGATAGATAGATAGATCAGGAGCGCTGCTCCAATATTAACTACACTCTAAGAAATGACCGTATTTTTACGGTAGAAAACCGGTATTCTTTAACGGTGAATTCCCGTAAGAAAATATTTACGGATGAAATGTAAATTTGACGTCTTTTTACGGGATTTTACCGTAAATATTTTGAAAAAACGGGGAAGTTCCGTAAATTATTAGCAAAAAAGACAATTTGACACCACAGAAAATATATACTAAATATAAAATATATCTGTAGTTATTGTACTAAGGCTGCATATTTTCCCTTGGTGTGGCAATCTGTAAACATGCCTTGTTCTTGACAATGGCTAGGGATGCTTATGTTGACACTAAAAATCATCCGATTTTAAGTTGAAAACTGGTGTCAAAATCCACCTATGCTTTGAAACAGGTAGGAAAGGTCCATAAGAAATATAATATACCGGTAAAATACAGTAAAAAAACCAGCCACATGTAGAAATACTGTAAAATACTGTATATTAATTTACGGCAAAGTTGTAAATTTTACGGTAGAGTGTTGGCAACCGAATTGCCAGTGATTTTACCGTAAAATTTACGGTAAATTTCTAAAATACCGTATAATAATTTACGGCAAGTTGTAAATTTTACGGTAAAGTGTTGGCAACCAAATTGCTAGTGATTTTACCGTAAAATGTACGGGAAATTTCTTAGAGTGTACTGTACTAGTCAGTTCAAGCGTACTGTCAAGGCTTTACTTTTTAGGACTATTTTGAGTGACTGCACGTGGAATTAATTATAATTTTACGATTTTTTTCCTACTGTACATGATTCTCCTTGTAAGAGTTTGTTTGTAAAAATTGTATTTGGTTTTGTTACAAGTATGTACAGCGCTCAGCGGCTTCTTTGTTATGAGCGCTCAAAACTCTCTTTATTAATATTTTGTTTTTATAAATAGGCTTATATTAAAGGCATGCGGTAGTGTCGTGATAAGCGAACTGGCCTTTAATGTCGTGATTAGCGATCTCCCCTTTCACGCAATTGGTCCGGGTTCGATTCCCGGTGAGAACCGCCTTGCCGGAATGGGATCTCGGGATCTTTGCAAAGATGCTTGTCTAACTAGGTGGATGCATTGGGTTAAATATTCTCCAACTCTTATAAGTTGAGAGTAAGATAAATATTTCATTAGAGATCGTCCTTTGGAGGGGACGTGCTGTCGGTCCCATGTACAACAGAGTCATACCTGCAAATGTAATAGCAGTCATTATCGTATCGTAAAGAGTATCACTAGTATTCAAAACTCATTTTTTTGTCAATTTGAGACACATACATGTTGTGTGTCTCTAATTTGAGAAAATAAGAGGCATTATGAGATGATTTTCAATTTGAGACAGTTTTGCAAATTAGTTTTGAATACTACTGTATGGCATTCTACCCCTGTGTTGTTCCCAACCGCGTTTCGTTCAACTTTTCAAATTGTGCATTTCAAATTCGCCTCTGCGTTAATAATTACTCAGTGAGGTATGCGCAATAAGAAGAAACGAACTAAAATGAAGACTCACTTATATGGATATGTTGTGGTGAAACATGGAATCATTGTATATAATAATTATCGTTTTGGTCATTGTTTGGAACCAAGTCGCACGTGTTGGGTCAGTTTGCATTCCGTAAGATGCATGCCTGTTTCTACAGTGCATGCATCGATCGCCATATTTGGGCATATGATAGTATTGAAGGTTGTTAGGGCTGCTGCTAGCTGTTTACGATTATTTATATACGACATTAGGTTCCAAATCTACTATTGATTAAATAATACATTTTTGCATTTTCCATTTAAAGGTTCAGCAACCAACTGCCTATGGTAAGCAGCTTTTCAAACTTCATATTATGCTTCATATCCAACTTTTCAGGATAAACGTAATTGAATTTGCATATTTTTTTTATTTTTCGCAAATTCCCATAGGATTACATGTGATTTCACTTATATACTTTTACAAATGCTCAATATACACTAATAGCACTCATAAAATTATTTAAATGTCAAATCCGTTGGAGTTGGGCGATCAACTCCACTCTGAATAACTTAAAAAAAATATTATTTGCAAATTTTTGAATGACCGTGAGAGAGGTAAACATGTCCGCCGTGCGCAGTAAACAGCACCCGTTTCTGAAACGAATTTTACCATTTTATTTTATATCATTATAGGAATTGATTTAAAATTAATTTATACGTTTATTCTTCTATTTTCTCTACAGTTTGTTTCAAATTTGCATTTATGAAAATATATTCAAGTGGCGATGTTGTTTGCGTCATGTATAAATTTTATTTTGGCATTCGAAACTTCAACTTCCTCGTTGGGCCAGCGGTTAAGGCGTCAGACTTCAATGCAATTCAATATATCGGGGGTATCGTGGGTTCGCGCCCGGGCAAGGTCGAGATTTATCTTTCACAAAAAAAATAAAAAAAAATAAATTCAATTAAAAAAAAAAAAAAAAAAAAAAACGTTAAATTCAAAAAAAAAAAAAAAAAAGTTTCGAAACAAATTCAAATCATAACATCCTCGAACAAAAATATAAATAAAAAAATAATGTTTAAAAATAGAAAAATAAGGCGTATCCGCCCCCCCTGAAGCAACTGTGGAGATTGTATAGCGCCCTCTCTTGACTCCGAGTGTCTTACACTGCAAAGCATTACTGGGAGTTTTTATGGTCATTACCGAATAATTTGATACATCACATACACAGAAAAAAAGAAGAGCTAAATTAATATTCTCCCTAAATGTGCTTATCTCAAGCAGACGGAAACACCACACAACTAATATCCTTCCTAAGATCTTGTTCCCAATTCATGAAGGAATATATTCCGACATTCGGAAGGCTTTGACGCAAAGACCATGACGAAATGTATTTTGAGTCATGGGGCAAAAATATTAGGAGAAACGCATAACTACCTCCTTTGAAGTAGTCTTTATAATGATAGAGGCCCTGGCGCAATTTTTCTGCATCATTCAATACACTATACTACATCTATCTTTGAATCATGACTTAATTTTTTTCTGCATCATGATGCAAGACAATTACGTCAAGCCCTTTCGTATGACTCAAAAGCTTTCGTCATGAATTGGGAACCGTGCCTCACCCATTAGCATCGCACTGTTCTTTGTCTATCCTAATGTAAAATGTGTGTTTTTTTGGATAAATATTACTTCTTACCCATTGGCATTGACCAGGTACCATCCAGTCAACATGTTCGTAGAAAGTAGAATACTCGTGATAGTAATAACAGAAGTAGGATTGGTCTGACGCAGCCATGCTGTCGTAAATGATTTCACCACCAGCACATATGGCCGAAATGATTGACATCACCATGTAGGAGATGATCTAGAAAACAAAGGAAATAATTCGAATATCCATTTTATATAACATTCATCAACATCGAAAAAAAAATCAACTTGACTTTATTTAACACAAAATTTCATTTTTTACTTAACTGAGATTGCTTAACTGCGACGAGAGTTGTAGAGAACTACTGCGACGGGAGCTGTAGTGAACTACAGAGTGTCCAAAAAATAACTGCACGTTTTTAAAATGTTAATATCTTTAAAACCAAGATTCTTATTACAACTCTAGACTAAGGTTTCTGTTGACATGCCTTATGTCGACATTTATGTCGACAACAAGCATATCTCGACATGTCGACATGTCATCCCATTTATCGATATACCGACAAAACTGGGCAAGTGAAATCCTATAAAATATATGATTATATTAATGGATGTTTAGAAGTTGAGCTTTATATTAACCCTTGTCCTCCGAAAGGGGAGGGGTTGTTGCAAGGCTTTTACCTCGCTTTATAAAAACGCCAAAGCAAACGGCCCCAGGCATTTGGATAATCTCTTTTACAACCTTTGCGGTCATTTTGATGAAAAAAGTAGGGGGTAATCTACTAAGGTCGGGTTAGGGTAGGCCGTATAAGTTGGGTTGTAGGGGGGTAGTGATATCCCGGAAATATTTAAGTCGCCATTTTGAAAAATGTATTCATGCTGTAAGACTCAAACTTACAAGACATGTTAGATTCATCACTTCCCTTCTGTACTAGCAAGCAAACCCGATTTATTTAGAACTTTAATGTCAACATTTTGATTTTGGTGGCCATTTTTGCCATAATGATTATACCTTTATACTAATTTGTAGGGAGTTATGTTATAAAATATTAGAAGGGGGTTTGAAACAACCCTCTTTGGAGGACATGTTACGAAAAAATAGCTGCGGATTAGGGTTAAGGTGTTGCACAAAAAAGCTTAAATAATTCAATACTTATTAGTTTCTCGTCATTTGAATTCGTTTTTAATGTTATTACGATGGTTTACAACAAAAGGTTACAAAATACCACTTTTATATCACCCATCTTGTCGTACGCAGAACTAGCACATAGGTAAGTCTACGTCTATAACGGGTCATTTAGCTAATGTTAACAATTTTGTTTTTTTCTGCAAAACCAACTCTTTGATATCAACTTTACATAATCAATGCGACATGTCGACATTGACAAAACAGTGTCAAGAGAAACCTTATATGTTTCCATGTGAGATGTTTAATGAAAAGCAAGGATGCATTAATCGAAAGTGAATTGTTGAAACTTAAAAAACTACTTAATTTTTGGTTTCAGAAATTTTAAAATTTCAACTACTAATAACTCATACACAACATACAAAATAATAAAATCTAATGGTTTCTGAAGAAACAGTGCATTGGAGATTTAAAAAAAATTATCGAGTTCGAACCTGGTGGTACCGAAAATGAGGGAACTTGAAATTCCATTGGACAAAGAACTAACATTACTGCTGATCGTATTATTTACTGGTATGAAATTCAGGGAACCGATCTTGGTTGTGATAGATAAAATATCAAGTGTTCTAGCCAAGGTTCAGGCCTTAGAGGCCGAGGCAGGATCTGAAATGAGGCTAAGAATGGAATTGACTTGAGCAACAGTATTTAGCGAGAACCTGGGCCCATATCCATGAAACCCTGGCTTTGCTAACATTAGTTGCCAACTAACTTATTGTCTACCTATCAACATTTGACAAGTAGACAATGGGTTAGTTGCCAACTAGACTTAGCATGATTTCATGAATACGGCCCTGTACATAGTGCTAATGCCGATGGAGGTAACAAATCACATGTATATATTTATCTAAACTCTTAAAAAATACTGAGGATTTATAGTGCGCTATGCCTCCCGGATTTCACTAACAGGTGTTCGCTGACCATTATGGCTTAAGTATAAGCTCCATTCCACACCAAGCATCATTTCAGGTTCTGTGCGCCATCGCTGCTCGGAGCTCCCCGAGTTTCGTACTCGAAAAACTTTGTCCAAGGGAATTTCAAGCACACTCGGCTTTTGGCACAAGCGGGGCTCGAACTCGAGACTTTCTGTACCGCAAGCGAGCGCCTTACCGATTGAGCTAACTTGACTGCATAAAAGGACGTATTAAGATATAAATTGAGTTTCACTTACCATACATCTATTTTGGTTTCTTGAAACCACGCCTAGAATACCAGTCACGATGTAAAACTAAAAGTAAATGAGTTGAGAGTATTAAAAAAGGCCAAAAATATATATTTTGATAAATAGCCACATTTTATTTAATGTTTACAATGGTGCAATATAAAATAATATTACGTTTGGAATTTCATTTATTTATCATTTCAAAACCGAAGGCATTGCCGCTTTTGTTAATTAAAAAACAATACTACAGTAGTCAAAATCAGCCTAGGTTTTGTAAATAGGAACAATAAGGAGGTTTTTTTTTTAATTATCAACATTTGAATAGACCATGTCTATAATTGACATACTCTCGCCGTTGATGGGGTAAATCCACAGAATCGGACGGGGAACGGAACTCAGAGCGAGAGCAAGTAGTGTATTTATCATATTTGGCCTCGTTCTGAGTTCCGATTCCTCGACCAATTCTGTGGATTTACCCCATCAACGGCGGTAGTATGTCAAGTATAGATATGTTCTATAGTATTATTATTGCTATACTCACTTATAAGAACATTGAAATGATAGTAATAGTAACTTCTCCAACTTCTCGGGTATGGAACGTTCTATAAATAATACTAATAATAAATCAGGCAAAAAGCACCGCAACCGCACCGCAAACAGATAAAAGGAATCTTCCTAAAAGGGGAGGGGGTGATTAACATACCCTCATGGATCATTGCACCAAAATGCAAAACAAAGAGACCCCAGGTAATTGTTTTTAAAAAACCGACGGAATTTAGAAATTTTATACTAGTAATATTTTTTTGAAAAAGCAACAATTTTTTGCCAAAAATCGATTTTTTCGGTCCGAATATACTTTAAGACGTCATAATTACCGATTTCCATGATCTTGGTATCAATGGAAAGAGGACACCCTACCCTAAAGTACCAAGTACTATAGAACTAAACAATATAACTTTGGGTACGCCCCTTCCCCCTTCTCAAGAAGACGTGCATCAAAAAAGGCTCAGGGAGACGAGGTTTAATATATTTTCACATACTTACACATATGCCTCCCCAAACATTCCATCCTGTGCGGAACATACTCCCCAGGGTAAGAGCCGCTATACCAAGCACCACCAAGACTGCACCACAGCATATCTAAATAGAAAGTAAAATCACAGATAGAGATGACACTGATTTCAAAACATGGTCCCAATTAGCGTGACGTATAACGTAATTTATGTGGACAAAAACGAGGATATACGATGAAGAATGCTACACACCTTGTACCTAGATTAAGCGTAACACAAGGACGATGTCAGGATTTATCGATATTTGAGAAGGATTATTCTTTGTGTCCTCGTTAAGGGGGTGGGGGTATAATTTTTTTTGACCAACAATTCGTTTAGATCAGGAAAATGAGATATTTGCAGATAAACTACAGAATCTCTACTTTCTAACGCTTTTATTTGAGTTCAATCGGACATTCGGTTTCGAAGTTATGGCGATTTTAAGCAGTCAAAATATTCTTGACGTTTTTCCTGTACATTTGTATATAGATGACATTCACCCTGTGATTTGTAGGATTTTCATTTAAATTAGATGAACATTTTCTAATAAAATAAATCAATTATTTTTGCTTTGACGGAGTTTGTCGTTTTGTTTATGTATTTTATCTCACCCTGCTATATTTAAACATGTTATTTTTTAAAAATCTATAAATCCACTAAATTAAATCCGATTTTCACAAAAATGGGCTAAATATGTGTGTAAATGTATTATCTTTCATATTGTTATAGTTACTTATAAATTTGAGTATCATATTTAATGATTTTTTGCCAATGTTTAAAGGCCTATATCTCCAAATTAAAAAACGGCAAACACGCAATACGAAAACAGCATCATCCCACAAATTTCCACAAGCATTTTCAGATTCTTTGCATCATTTGAAGTAATAGCAGTAAAAATGACAGCATGTAAAGTTCCATCGTCAAATTCAAACCCTTTATATCAAAATATTAAGACATTATGTTATTTTTGATTATCGTTGTCGACAACGATAAATACTGCCCTCTATAGTTACATTTAAAGAAATGGCCTTCTCAGGAGATCTTATGCAAACTCAAAACTTCTTTAAATGTATCTGCAATCTATACTCTGAAACGAATGTCTTACCTTTGGATTTTTCTTTTTTTTTTTACTTTTCTGAAGGTTGTGATCAAAATTCTCCCGATATCTGGTAATTGACTGTTATTTTCTAGCATATGAAGCTTAAATCATCCATCATAAAATTTCAAAATTGCGTCCAATGCCCCTTAAGTTTGTTACGGCACCATATGTAAGCTTACCTGTAGAATACCTGTGATTACCGCAGCTTTAATACTGTAGTCTCTGCTCCTCGAATTAGACACCGTAGATGATGCGGTATTTGTCGTGTGAACAGTCTGTAGTTGTATCACCGCAGATTGGTGCTGACCAATAGGGTAGTGCTGGGGATGGGCTTGCCCGATAGGGTACTGCTGGGTTTGGGTTTGAACCACAGTTGTTGACATAATAACAGTTTGATGTTCCAGAACTCTTTAGTCTTGAATGTTAAGTCACTTTGTAATTTGGATAAAAAGACAAAAATTATTTATCAGATATTTATACAAAATATTAGTATAAAAGACAACTGTTTAGTACTATACTAGTAAATTTCAATTGACCAAGTAAATATGTCAGACCAGGGACGTACGAAGCGGTGAGGGGGAGGAGGATGCGCACTTTGCCCCCAACCCAACCATCCCCCCCCCGGGTTGAAAAACAGGACGCTGGCGGGACAAATATCATTTACTAGTTTTACTGTCCCGTAAAATTTTAGATTTTAGTCAAGTAAGCCGTTTTGGCACATATATCAAGGTTTTATATCGATTTTGTGGCTGAAAATAACTGTACATGTATAGCCGTACTACATGGCTATATTATGGCCTTTTCAATTCACTGTACCTGAGTCACTTTTAAAAATGTTGAACATATTTTTTCCGTTTCCGGTGTACCAAACCTTACTGTGGTTTTGAGATCATATGCAATAATCTAGAAAAGGTGTTGATACCATTTTTCACTATGTGTAGATGATAATATTAGCTACATTTTTTTTCTCCAAATTTCAAGTAGCTTCCTTTAATAAAACAAACATTATGATACAACAGGTAGAACTTTTTGATGGCAAAAGTGCTAAATTGATGTATTTCCATGAATCTGTTTTTTTTTTCATTTCAGTTGTAGATGTCAGCTCATTACTTCGGATAGAATTTAAAAAATAAACATTAATCTCATTCTATGCCGGGGGCAGTCAAAGAGTCACATCTAGGCCACGACCAATTTGTATTGGCAGCCGTTTTGTACTCTGCATTCTTATTTTTCTTGAAAAGTCAAACACACACACACACCCATCCCCCCCCCCCCCCACACACACCACACCCACCCCCAACCCCCACACACACCCACACACCCCATTCCCCTTTCTACAACATCCTGAATACTTATAATGATGTTATAATACTAGAAAGTGAGGCCAGTATTACACATTCATGTGTAAAAGTCCAGAATATGGGACGCAGGACTGGCTTTTACAACTCATGGAGTTTTATACCGTCTTGGATACGGGTCTGGACTGGAAATGGTTAATACGATTCAATATGGAAAATGCAGACACTATGATAATATCGTAAATTGTTGGTTTCTACTTTTTAATTACGTTAAATATGGCTTCTCTTTAATGAGCAGCCATAGACGTACCTACTCTATGTTAATTAGACAAAAAATGCGCACTATAGAGTCTACTGAGAAAAACACATTAACAGTCGGTCGGTCGAATAATTTACCAAATTTATTGATGAATTTCTATTAAACCAATAAAATGTTTAAAATCAAGACAGCTAATTGTATGCTTTCAAAATTGTAGTGCTTTATTTAAAATACAAAACATAGTCCGTTATTTAAAAATGTCTTGCATTTCACCATATAATTATGAATAATAAGAAAGATAATATGATAATAATTTAAACAAGTATGGTATATAGAACACTCAGATTGTAGTGCTTTATTTAAAATACAAAACATAGTCTGTTATTTAAAAATGTCTTGCATTTCACCATATAATTATGAATTATAAGAAAGATAATATGATAATAATTTAAACAAGTATGGTATATAGAACACTCAGATTATACATACCAAAATTCAAATATAAGCAGCTATACTAGTTAATGTTTTTTGCCTAAATAAGCCACATGTAGGCAAAAACTGCGCACTATAGAATCAAGTGAGAAAAAAACATTAACAGTCGGTCGGTGCATACGAATATACACAGGATATTAAATCCATCATTTACATTCATCACATATCAGATATGATTTTGCTGCTCTCCCATTCTTTTTGTCCATTAATTTCATCTAGAATATATCAAATGACGGCAATTATAATTGACACTTACCTGCATGGATAAACACAATCCGACACTACAGGTGTTTTAGTAAATAGAACAAATCATATTTGCTCGTAATGTCGCGTTGCCGCCATTTTGAGATGCTTTCATCAGCTGGCTTTTTCGTGCATTCTTAATGAATATTCTCTATATGTATGCGCATGCGCTGCACAGTCCTCCTCGATGTTATTGCTAGACAATTTACTTCAGGCATGTGACGTCAGGTTCAACGTTATCATGAAAATGTGGCGCGTTAATGATATACATCTTTGAAATGATTTACAGGTCATTCACACACAGTGTACAGGTTATTTCTGGAATATTTTATTTATTATCCAAAATCAAGAGACAATAAATAAGAAATGAATTAAAAGAAATAACACTAAAAAGAATTATAAGATAACTATGTAAATAATGGAGTATAAGCAAGGAGTATGCAAGCAACTATTTGTAGAAAAATGTGAAAGCAATGTTTTTGTTTTATAAGAGACAACATATAAGAAATGAATTAAAAGAAATAACACTAACAAGAATTATAAGATAAATATGTAAATAATTGAGTATAAGCAAGGGGTATACAAGCAATTATTTGTAAAAAAAATGTGAAAGCAATGTTTTTGTTTTATAAGAGACAACATATAAGGAATGAATTAAAAGAAATAACACTAAAAAGAATTATAAGATAAATATGTAAATAATTGAGTATAAGCAAGGAGTATACAAGCAACTATTTGTAAAAAAAATGTGAAAGCAATGTTTTTGTTTTATAAGAGACAATAAATAAGAAATGAATTAAAAGAAATAACACTAAAAGGAATAAAAGATAAACATTTAAATAATGGAGTAAAAACAATAAATATACAAGCAACCATTTGGAAAAAAAAACGTGAAAGCAATTGTTTGTTTTATTTTTTCCTTTAAAATAATTTTGTAACTTCATAATTCAAAGGGATATTACAATCTATTTATCTTAGAACAATTTGTAAAAAGTATATCTTACTTAGCAGGTAGTAGCACCTACTGCAATTATTCTTTCTAACATAATGGGACCAGGGATGGTAGATAA
>JXSR01S060731.1:0-11716 GCA_000969725.1 Ophiothrix spiculata | reverse complement strand
AGCTCCTTTCAACATTTTTGTTTAATGGTTCACCATATAGATTCTCCTTGTGCAGAAGGAAAATGACACATGCTGACAAAATTAACGATATCTCTGGTTTGCATCGATGGATTTTCTTGAAATTTTCAACAATGATGAACAAAGGCATGGTCTTCACAGTGATTAAAGTTTTAAGAAGCTAGTCTTAAGAACTCCTGAGAAAATCAGCTCTTTTCCCATGCACAATGTTTATTGGGACACCCTGTATGTTTACTGTTTGAAAATCTTGCACTTCTAAAACAAAACTGTTTTCCTGATTGTGGATCTAGATACCAAACCCCTAATATTTCTGAAGAAGAATGAAAAACATCATCGCAAAAATCCAATGAAAATTGAAAAACAAAATGTTCAATAAAAATTCTTTCAGAATGTAAATATTTTTACATGATAACAATCCAGAAACAGTGACTGGGGCAAAATCCACAAATCTGTGCACAAACACAGCCAAGTTTATTCAAGTTTATTAATTAGAACCACTGCAGTTTTACCTTGGCCTGAGATAGCCCAAAGCCATTGAATCTAATAATGTTTATCACAGATTCCAACACAGCAACTGAGACTTGTAAATTTGCTAACAGGATGATGTAACAACACCACAGGGGCTCAGAGCTTTGGTCACTGATTTGAGCAATTCAAGAAAGTGTATTGGACTGATCCACTATGTCATGGGTGTTTCAGTGAATAAATACAATAAACTGGTAAAGAAAGTAAAACCATAAATACTCACATATTTATCATTTAGGAGCCCATGTTTGGTTAAATATCAAGAAAACTAATTGTTCTAAGCTAAATTTATATTAACTAGGCAACTTACCTGTTATGTTTTAAATTTACAACCACTCAGAGTAAGACTGTTTCTATTGGCTGCCTCTTTTCTGGAGGCAAATTTCAACATTTTACATTGGAGAGAATAGTATCCACTTAGGAATTTTACAAGGCGTCCCTAGCAAACCAACATCAGAGAGAGGTATGCCATCAGGCTGTGCCATGAACATTGGGAGTAGGAATTATTAAAATAATGTTTATACACAGATCATGTAGATTTTGACAGGAATATGGAAGTAGGTCCACAGCCTGACGCCTTGGAGCAAGGCTATATAAAAGTATGCAGCGAGCAAATTTCAGACTTGCAATCAACAGCATACCTCTTGTATTCTACAACATTA
Organism: Ophiothrix spiculata; assembly: GCA_000969725.1. Taxonomy (NCBI): domain Eukaryota; kingdom Metazoa; phylum Echinodermata; class Ophiuroidea; order Amphilepidida; family Ophiotrichidae; genus Ophiothrix; species Ophiothrix spiculata. Next base: position 10,511 of record JXSR01S060731.1, on the reverse strand, counting down.
TGAACTGGTGGTTTTGTATTGTAAGAGACAAGTAATATTGATAAGGATTGATTAAGACCAAATTACTGCGTATTATTATTATTTTTGTACATGAATCATTTATGATTTTGGTACATGTATTCTTTTGTACTACATGGACAAACGATGAACATAAGTTCAATTTAATATTCATCAAGATCTGTTGATTATGGGTTCGAGCCCCGGGCCGGGCGGTTTTCGTCTCCTTGTTTCCTTCGGCAAGAAACTTTACTCTACTTGCTCCGTGGTCGGACAGTCACGTAAAGCCGTGGGTCCCCTGTACGAATAGACTCCTTCATGGGGTATGCATGTTATGCAAGTACTTGTATGATTGATTGATTGATTGATATGATTCGAAAATACGGATTAATTTACCTCCCCATATGGTCATATTGTTTTATGTGCGTTATTTGGCTGCTTGCTGCATACTTTAAGGTTCATAGAGCATAAAGAAACACTCGAACATAGTACAGGGAAGCAATATACAAATCATTACAAGAACGAACACAATTTTAAAAATAGCACCAATGTGATTGCTTTGACTGTTTGCTGTAAACCTGAATTTTTGGAACATGATAGCAAAACTTATTTCAATCACTCAGGACAAATGTGTTTAACCATAGATTCTTAAATCTGTATGGAATTTTTTAAAAACGGCACACTTACAGGTGCAATTCAGGATTCTGATGAAATGAATACATTACTTCTTTTCTAGCTAAATAAAAAGAAGAGCATGACATAAAATATTCCGAAAATTTCTATTGATTCCGACCATTCATTTTCAAGTTACAAGAGTTTCAGCATTTTAAAAATCTCCATAGGTTACTGTGCGGTTATTACTGTCAGGGCCCTGACAATAATTAGAAAATGACAGATTTTCTCACTTTTCTTCAAAATGCAAACATTTTTGAAAGAATGGTTTGGGGATTGTAACATATACCAGTCAAGGATTCTTACAAGCTAAAAAACTCAATTTTGATAGGGGTGATTTTGAGTATGAAAAGTGGATCATGAATTGCCCCTTTAATTGAGCAAAAAGAGAGAAAATGGACAGTGGGGCAATCTACACGGAGTGCTGATCCAGATGCAAACGCATCTTGGAGATGCGCATCTCCGTAGACCGCTTTCAAGTACGCGTGCACTGAGTGCTGTGCAGCAGATCCGGATCTGACGCCACAGTCTTCTGCAAAGCGGTTTACGGAGATGCATTTTCATCTGGATTTGCACTCCCGTGTAGAACGCCCCAGTGACAGTCATATTGCAATAGTTCTTAAATACAACAGTTGATCATAAGTTAAGAATTGGTCATTCCATAATGGAGGAGGGTAACATAAAATGCTTTCTTGTATAGGCCAAACAATATAATTTATTGGACAGTATAAACAAAAATCCAGCATGCAGGCATTTAATGGTTGCCAGCTAGTGCTAGATAGCAAATGGCGTGAGTCCTGCTGGCGGAGAAAGGTGAGCGAACGAAGTGAGCCTTTCGCTGGAAGTGACAATTAGAATAGTTTCAGGTACGTATTCCTACAAGTTAAATTAAGCTATTACTCAGGTATAAGGCTGTAGTATACAAATACAACATGGTATTGAGGGAAGTAGTGAAAATTACTGATCCCGAGGTGTTGGATGTGGGTGACTACTTCCCGACGCAAAGCGGAGGGAAGCAGTCACATGCATCCAACAACGAGGGATCAGGAATTTTCAATTCTTCTCAAAATAAACCATGTTGTATTTGTTTTACTATACCTTATAAATATTTCACTGAATGTAATATAAGCAAAACCAAAAATCACCTAAAATATATACTGTTCTTGGTCACCGTATGAATTTCCAACCGAGGGGTGCGATAGTTTTTCAATTTTTTCCCTGCATGGGCGTTACGCGCAATCAGGGAAGTAGGCAAAATGCTGTCACGCACATCAGGTTGAACTGTCCAATTATATTTCATGGTTGCCTAATGAATATTTATGAGGTACAAGCCGTGTTTTCACGAAGGTTTTAGCTTGGTTTAAAAGACTCGCGGCTAAAGTTAAACCAACCGCTAAGCCAGCGTGTCTGTCCTCACTGTGAATTTAGGCTCTAGTCTAGCGAGAGAGGTCAAAGAACTTTCGCTAACCTTAAGTCTAAATCTTACCGGAAGTGTCTCGCGGCCCGTAAAATGATTGACAAAGCGCACCCATATGAAATCAGAAACGTAAACAAAGATAGCGAGGCTTCGCACAAGAAGACTGATCTGTGCAGAATTTTGTAATTATTATTGCCGTAAAAATCATGTTAGACAATTCAAGTCAGATGCGTGAACTTTCTAGTCTTTCACTAATTTATCACTTGAGAAACAGGCGGCATATACACCATGAAAGGAACAGATTATTCTAGTACAAGACCACATTTGGAACATCATTGAAGTACAATTCTAGTACAAAAAATTTGTACTAGAATGTACTAAAAGTGTACTCGAATGATGTTTCAAATGTGCACATTCCAATCTTGTACTAGAATTGTAGGGCCTACTCAATTTCTACCCATTTAGATTTGCTCGTTTCACATCTTATATTCGCCACAGAAATTCAGTGCAAAAACTTCCATATTGATATGGCAGTTATGCATGCACTGACAGGGAATTATACGTGTGCAATCGCCGATATCGCCGAAGGTCACAACTCTCGGTTAAGATAAAAGATCGCATCTTCACGGCGTTTTGACTCTCGGTTAAGACTCTCGGCTAAGCAAGATCGGGTTAGCCGAAAGATAACCGCTAGAAAGTCTTACGGTTAAAATTCACTATTTAGACTAGAGGCTACAGAAATGAGTTGCATTCTGACGGCGCTTAGCCGAGAGTTTAGACTAGAGGCTAGCGAATTTGGCGTTGGCGTTAACCGAGACTCAGTGGGAACGCGCCTACAGTAACATGGGCTACGATCCAATACATGGTCAACATGCATCACAACCCCACTGAAGGTTGATGGTTTTAACCCGTAACAATGGCTGCTCTAAGAAAGAAAATTTCCGGTTGTCTATAGATTTTAAAATATTCTTGACTTTTATCAATTAACCCAGATGAATGAGAGAATACAATATTAGACAAACGTATCTGGCAACATTCCAAAGGAAAATTATAGGTCAAACAAAAATTTGCTGGGCAACGAAAATAGAAACACATATGAGGGTTGCATTTTCAAACAATGGGGCCCTTCACTCTGGATTTATGTTTACACTGTAAAATAAATTTGTGCTTGGCCTACAACATGTGATCACTTTTATCTAATACAATTTTAAAATTAAAATTGTCTCAGCTTCTACAAGGAAAGTATATATAATACAGATTTGCAGATATCTGTTACATTGACTTACCCACATAGTGGATAAAAGAAAAAAATATCAGCAATACTATAATAATTATGTGACCTGCTCTCACAGAAACCTGGATAAACCCAGGAAAAAAATTCTGATTTTCCCATATTAAAAATGCCGAAATTACAAGTTTAAAATGATGTATCATTTGTCAACATTGCTCAACCTTTTGCTCATAAAAAATCAACATTTCTTGTCAAAATCCTTTGATTTGTGGCATATATGTTCATTGGGCTGTAATTCCATAAGTGCTCTGGCGACTTTGTACATGTTTTGTGGGAGCAGGTTACATATTGACATCGAAAGAGATATTCCACCTTACATCTATCTACATCTACCATAGTACAGCTTAAGTGGCAAATTACATATAGCCTTTAGTAATAGATGGTCATATTTGGGTTACTATCAAAGCCAATAGTTTCGTGGGAAGAATATTTCCGCAATTTTGCAGATTTAGTCAAATTGGCGAGAATTTAATTTAGCAGTTTTGATGTCATTACAATAGAAACCTGGTACAAAAGATGCTTTTTGCAAGTTTTTATTTTTGCGATTTGATGTGTCCTCGCAGAATTTGCGAAAATAAAAACCTCGCAAAAATTTCCACTTTTACAGTATTGTTTCAAATCGCTATTAACAGAATCAACATTGATGACTGATAATCCTGATCCTATTTCCGAAGTAAAAAATGCAAAACTAAAAAATCCCAAAGTACCTTGATTTTGTAATCTTCATCTGTAAAGTTAGAAAAGGGAAATATACTGTTTTTAGACATTCAACAGTATTTTAATGCCAAACACATCACAAAAATGATTAGCTCTGACTGAGCCATCTGATCTTTATATTTGTGCTTTCATTATGTGCAGAATTTCCATTTATGGAGTAATAAAGTTTTACTTGACTTGACCTGCCAAATTGTTGTAAATTTTTGACCAAAACTTGATTTATTTGTTTCATTTACATAATTTTTGTGGCAATATTCATATTTTTATTCTATGCAAGTTTCATCTCCCCATACCTTTTTGTTTTCTTGAACAGCAATGATGAGATGAAAGTTACAAAAACAAAACAACCAAATATATCATGGCCAAAAATTGAATTTGCAACAATTAGGCAATCTGAAACAATTTGAAATTTTTAGTGGAAGAGTCTTTTTTTTTCTTTTTTTAATTCAGAAATGGGACCAGTCCATGGTGTTCAGAGTGATCTGAAAATATGACCTTCTATAGTTGACTTCAGAACAATCAAGTATTGGCTTAAAATTAACCTATTCTTCAGAGCAATGGCAAAAAACAATGCATATCTATTGCTTCGGCATTGAGAACTGATACAAAGATCGTGTGCGCTGATTTTTGGCAACAGTCAATGTATCTTAGATGACAAAACCTCTATCACTACCAACATGAAGCCACACTCACACTGCGGTCGATCAAATCAATCAAAATGCGTAACCTGGCCAGCTGTTATAACATACGTACGTCACCTATGTAATCCTTCATCAACTAGTTGCTTCATGTCTTCAACTTTTCTTCGTAAATTTATTGAACCAGTTATGTAACGGTGTCAGGTGTATGGTCTAATACCTAGCATCTCCCTCATTTTGTACATTTTATTTTTGATGAAGTTGTAAAACAGGAATTCTAAGCGCATTTCGTTCTTCATGATCTGTTCAACTTCGGGGGACGGCTTCTTCTTGTACAACGTTGATGTGTTGTTCTTGATTTTGTAATCTTCATCTGTAAAGAGAGAATAAAGAAATTAGTTTAATGTCAAACATATCAAAATGGGGAGCGGGTTGGCGCAACAGTTGTTCCCTTGCCTTGCACCAATGAGGTCCCGGGTTCGAGTCCCGCGCCCAGCGCTTTATGTGCATTTATTTTTCAGTACATGCTCGCTTCTGCAGGTTTTTCCTTTAGCTTACTTAATGGTACCACGTATCAAGTTGCGTTTCCTTGGTGAAAGCCAAAACAAGATGAAAAACATATGAATGATTGTCATATTTTGAATTTTCAAGATTGCAACAAAACCTACCCATGGTGCCAATCAGTGTTCTCACTAAGGAGTTTGACTTTGCGCCAAAGCGACATGAAAGAAAAAAATACATCTCGCCATTGATAATTTCAGACAGATCACCTTCAAAATGAGAGTAATTTTGAATATGATCTGAATAAAACTGAGATGTGAGAGTTGTGTATAATAAAAACCCTATTTGATGATTTTTTGTTTTGGGAACCACTTGCGCCAATTTTGTTAGCTTCTGCGCCAATTTCGCAACATATGGCCTTAGTGGGAACACTAGTGCCAATGGATTCCTAGGCATCACAAACACGGGTATTGCCATCTCTTTCAGGTCTCTAGGTCAAGATCAGGAGGCATTGTGCAAAACATGTATGAAATGGCGTCAGTTTTTTTTAATTTAATATCATCTCTAGGTTTAATGGTACTCATAAGAGGAGATGTTGTATGAAACATGTAAAAAAAATTGTAGCCATTTTGAAATTCAAAATGATTGAAAAAATGGAGCCTGCAATTTTTGGATTCAGCACACTTAAATTGATCAAATAAACCAATAAAAACCATTTTAGCACACTAATCCAACAGGATTACATCTCAAACCCGACTACAAACAAATATACATCAAGAAGATAAAACAAAATGATCTTAAAGACATTGTCAAAAGGGCTAGCTAGGAAGACCTGAGGGTGATGATGCCTTAAAAACAAAACAAAGTTATCAAAGAAGGTCTAAAGCAAACACAAACATTTTAAATATGAACAGTGTCAATGGAGTTTAAAATGACTAGCCATTATTTGTCATTCCAACTAAACTTGTTTCACAAGGTACTTCTGTTTTTAAAGCACATTAAGCTTATGCATAGTCTTATTGTTATAATTCGTCAGTTGAGACGCTAGGGGCATACCTATTACAGGGGTGAGGTCAAGTCAATGCTAAATCATAAATATTATAAATTGAATCGAGACAACCAGAAGTATACTCACGAGCAACCGACGTTGCGGGTGATACCATCACACTTTAGCTAGGCCTATGATGTTGTAGACCTTGTAGCTTGTTGTTTCAGCTAGATGACGTCATAGGATGTTGAGAAGACGTCATCTTGCGAGGTAAAGTTCTTATTGATCTGTCCCATGCGTGAGATAAACAGCTGATTCTACTAGTCCTCCTGTGGACCCGCTGTGCTGTTGGAGTCATTTTCTGAGGGGTTGGGACGTTTCACCAGTACTGTTCGTTGCTGTCAAAAACTTCAGGGCACACAATACCGTAAACAACACCGCTGATACGACCCTTAGGTTGTTTGTCTTTAGGGTGTACCAAAGCCTGGTGAATGGTGTTGGTTGGTTTAAAATGTGTCGAAATGTTATATTCACTGAAGATGCGACACAATTTCTCAGACAAATCTCTGTGGTAGGGGATCACAACACTAGTACCCCATCCTGAGATATTATTAGAAGAATCAGCTGGTTTAGAGTTCTTGTTACCAAGTTGAAGTCCTTTGTTAATCGCCCAATTATTATAACCACACTGTCCTAGGGCTTGGCGGAGATGTTTATCCTCAGCCACTTTATCGGTAGGGTTGGAAATAATAGAGTCCGCTCTGTGAAACAAAGTCTTCACAACACCGAGTTTCTGTATGAGGGGATGATTAGAGGTGAACTGAAGATATTGGTCAGTGTGTGTCTGTTTTCTGTAAACTGACACTGACAAAGAACGATCTTCTTCCAATTTAACAAGACAGTCCAAGAATGGTAACTTTTTGTCCAACAAACCTTCCTATTTGGATCAATATTATTGATGTGTTGGAAAAAAATATCAAGTTAATCGCTCAGGAGGGGTCAGGCACAATTTATCTCACGTATGGGACAGATCAATGAGAACTTTACCTCGCAAGATGACGTCTTCTCAACATCCTATGACGTCATCTAGCTAAAACAACAAGCTACAAGGTCAGCAACATCATAACCTAGTTAAAGGGTGATGGTATCACCCGCAACGTCGGTTGCTCGTGAGTATACTTCTGGTTGTCTCAATTCAATTTATAATATTTATATTATTTACCCAGATGAATGAAAGTATACGTACATGTTCAATGCTAAATCATTTGTTATTATCTCCCAGCAATATTTCAATTAACATTTAATGGTTCCATTGATATACCAGACGCACAGCCAATTTTTATTCCGACATGGAGACAAAATTGAGGGTATTCAAGTTTTTGCCAATGATGCAATGCATCTTGTCATAATGCGGCAATATTGAAAACACGCTCACATGGCTTGTGTGCAGGTTGGCGTATTATTCGCATGACGTATCATTTGCGCAATTTCTCTCTACCCACAGCCAAATCTCGGACTCGGGAATTGATTTTGGCGGGACCCGAGTGGACCAAAATACCCTCAATTTCAGTTCCATAGCTGGTATACAAAGTCCAGTATCTCCCCTGAAAGTCTATGACTGGCTCCTGGTTTTGATACTCTCACTACACACTCAATACAGGTGAAACCAGTCAGTGGAGGACATACCAGGCATCAGCAGCAATTGTAGCTGATGCCTGCCTGATCGCTGCTATACATCCTGCACTCCTGGCGTGTTTGAAGGTAGGAAAGTTCTCGGAAAATTGCGACTTTGAGTATTGGCCACTAATTTTATATCACTAATCGGTGAAAAAAAAAGTTCACATTTGTAAACAGTGATTGAACCCTGCAACAGATAATTTTATATGCATTTTAATTTTGCGAATTAAGTTATTCGTGAAATTCACAAAACTAAAATGCATGCAAATTTTTTTCTGCTTTACAGTTATCAGACTCACCTGGATGTTGGTAATAGTACAATGCATTTTTAAACATGGACGGCAACAACTTTTCTAAAATAAGCAAAGTGTCTTCAAATTCTTCTAGTATTCCGACGAACAGGAATTTCTCTTCAACATTACGGATTGCTTGTTCCAAAGCCCACATTGATGGTGATCTGAATGAGAAAATTGGGAATGTAAAGGGAGTGTGCTGGTAAAATGAAATTATAAAGAAGTGGATATGTTTGGATATTGGCCTGTGGATCTGTGTTTCAAGCTATTGCCATTTGCTCTGATCAAGGTGCGCCAATTTTCCTGCTAATCCGTTTCGAAGACTCTCGAAGTGTGGCACGTGAAGCCGCTAAATTGCCGGAGATACAAGAAATTAATACTTAGTTCACGAGGTTAAATAATGTGCACAAATCTTTATTCTTTCCCTCGCGGGGGTCAAGACATGAAAAAACCCTCAAAGCCTCAACCAGGACTTAAACCTAGGATCTCCCGGTTGCAATAACTGCCGGAGATACAATATAACTTGTCCTCTATGAAAAATCCAAGATGGCTGACATCCCATAGGATTTCCATGGCAGTCAAATCAAAATGGTGGCGAGCGCTGGAGGTACAATAACTCTGCTCCAAGAGAGACAAAGATGGTTGCGAGTACTGCTTCTTTATTTTTAGTTCTTTGGCTAGTGCCCAAATGCATGAAAGCAACAAGTTGAACAATGCCCTCAAATTTACATTTTCTCCAATTATTTCAAGATTTTTGCAGAGATAGGCCTAATTGTGTTTACCATATTATATTAATGACAACATCCAATATTTGAAAGTCAAGTTCATCCAATGCTGGGGGGGGGGGGGTCTTTTTAAACCTGTGCTTGGTATCACCAGCCCCTGGTTCAATGGTGCTTTAACATGTTTGCTACTATATTGTGTTTTATTATGCATCTATCTGTGTAATTTAGTAAGAGTTAAGAGAAGGGGTCTGGTGTAGAATCTTTGTATTTTTCTCCCACCACCAGACCGAATAAATACAAAAAAAAAGTTCATCCAATATGTATCAGTGCATTTAACAGGGATGTAAGTTGGCAAGTGGAAAAATTGCAGAAAATGTAAAAAATGTACTATAAATAACATAAACACTGTATATTGTAATTCTGCAAAAATGCAGAAAACTTGCATTCCTGATTTAAATTTTCTTTCATTACTCTTTGCGACTTGTGAAGAGGGCCATCAGGGAAAAAATGTGCATTCAAAAATGATCAAGGTACCTGCATTTCTTTTCTTGACCGCAAAAGAATGGAATGATATAGAAAGCCTTTCTACCAACGCACTCCTTTTTCTCCGCAAGAACGCATTCATCAAATGTCTGAAATAGAGAACACAATAGTTTCATAATTATCTAGGCATATCTCTATGACCAGGGGCATATTTATAGGAGGGTGCACCCAGCTTGGGCCATCTCTTATTTTTGAATCTGTTCCAAAGTTGATGTTGCCTTTTTAATGATTCTGCTCCTTGAAAATGAACAATTAGTTCAAAAATAGCTGCAAATCAGTGGATTATTAGGAAGAAATATTAAAAGAACCTAAAAGGGGGCTCTGCCCAGATCAATTTTTACAAAGCTGTGCCTGACTTTATGAGGTTGAAATATCAATGTTGAAAACTGGTTGAACTTTTTTTCAACATTGAATTAATATTGAGCTTTGAACTCAATGGTTGAGTTGAAACTTCAGCTGTTTTTAAACCTTGAAAAGATGAAGTTTCAACTTAACCATTTTTCAACGTCTTTCCAACCAACAGTTGAATGTTCAAACAGTTCAAAGTTGAAATTTCAACCTTAGGCTCTCATTTTTCTAAATTTTTCTTTTCTAGACTTTATGAAGTTCCACCAAGTGTTTCATTGAAATCATTATAAACCTTTACAAAACAGAGCAAAAATATGAATGAAATTACATTTGGGTCATGTTTAAAACCCAATCGATAAGTAATTTTAAGGCTGTAATATTTTTTCACTTTTCAATGTTAAAATTTTAAATTTCAATGTTGATTGAACATCGAAATTTCAACTTTGTGCCCACTAGGTCTGTAAATTTGCATTCCTTTAAATTTAGAGCAGCAAATTATTTGTGTATTCATCATAAAAAAACAGATTTGATTGCTCTCAAATTCAGGTCAGTAAACTGACTTTCCTCACAAAATTCAAATCATCAAAATCACTATTTAATATCCAACCAAAATTACTGAGAACTTCAGACATACTAAGGCCTAAAACCAAAAATTGTTTGTTTGCCCTCCGCAACCGACCGTAAAAATGCCAAAAAATTTGGTG
>JXSR01S060724.1:91901-106553 GCA_000969725.1 Ophiothrix spiculata | reverse complement strand
ACTGCCTTTGCGGGGACTCGAACCATGGATTATGGCAGGGGTTAGTCATGCATTATGAATCGAGGGATCTACCGCTGAACTATCAAAGCAGCGTTGAGATCGTGAACTAAATTCTAAAACATACACATTAGAATGCCGTATTTTTCTTTTGTTTATATAAAAATTGCAATTTTTGCCTCTTTGGAATCCTCATTTTGTAAGTAAATTATGCGAATGCGTATATTAGACAAAATGTAGATAATGTAGACACTTAAAACAGGCACTTAACAGGTCGAACTCAGAGTCGTAATTCAGGTCCGGATTTTCGGGCAAAACAACGCGGGTTTGTTACATTATCATTGAAAAATCAACTCAGCATATTTATTAAATATTGTTTGTAATTCAATTAGAAGTATCTAGCCTACAATCTGTCAAAATGTGAAACCAGAATCATGAAATTATGAGGTTTCGGCGAAAAGGGTCAACTTTTTCGAAGTAGTCTTTAGGCGTCATTTTGACCTTGATAATGGACGTGAAATCACTAGTTCCATAAACTAAAGACTCTATTCAATATGCACGCCAAGAATTGTAATATTCTGATAGGTGTAAGTAGGTAAAAACTTGCAGTAAACATGACATTCAGCCGAGAGACGTTTTTAGGGACTGTAGCCTTAAATCTAATATTTCACCTCCAAATTGCAAATAGTTTTGGGATATATAAAAAGTGTAAAGTTATTTTGCTTCTGAAGATTATCAAGAAGTAAACTGATGTTGAAACTTCACAAAATGCATTTCAGAGGTCAAGGTTGTCAATTAAAAGTAGACTATACACATGTTAAAATATGAACCTGCACCTTTAAGTGACAGACAGCCTACATCAGAAATATAAACAGCTAATAATTCGTGTTTTCTTCGATATTTGATTAATCCTTAACGAAGTTGGGACTGTCAAAAAATGTTTATTTCTGTCAAACAAGTCTTTCCAAGTCGTCGATGATCTTGAGGTGTAGTCACGTGGACTCGTGATGATCATGATTATTGCGACAAATGAAGAATATGAAAAGACCTAAATTCAATGAGTATATTTTAAGAAAACCACCAAAAACATTTTCCTTGTTGTGCAAATTTTATTTAGGTTTTTGCTGCTTTAGCCTTTACGGTTTGCCTTCTAACTAAAGTGACATCTCTCATAGAAATCAGAACTTTATTACTTATTCCCATTGGCGTAACTAGCGGGGGCCGACCCCCCCCCCCCCGACGCAAAAAGAAACAAGTCGGGAAGGGGAGCAAACAATGGGAAGGGAAAGGGGGAGGAAGAAGAGAAAAAGAGGGAAAGAAGGCAAGAAAAGAAAGGGGAAAGAAGGAGAAGGAGGGAAGAAGAGAGAGGGGAAGGGAGAAGAGAAAAACATCGGGGAACCTCCGGTCGGTCATGTCTGGTTACGCGCTTATTATTTTGTATATTTTGCTTTCACTCGGCAGTGGATTTACGACCAATTGGAAATAAACTATTGGTTTAGCCCCTTTTTGAAACAAACACATTTGTTATGTACTAGTAAGCTCAATTGGAGAAACGCATGGTTGAAATTGTCTGGTTCCATGAAACTACTATTTTAGTACGACACTATGGCACCAATAAGTCGATTCACGCCTGTCTTGGAAATGAGCTAACCATCAAGAGTTTATTTCAAATTCCATTTGTAAATTAGCAAAAGAATAAATGCTTGTCATGTCATTCTTTTCTGCTTTATAAGTTAGGGTAAGGTCCTGTGACTATATAGTGACAACACTCATACATATAGCACTCATAACTTTATTGTTTATTTTTGGTGAGAAATTTATTTACACCAAACAGTGGATTTAGACTTGCTCGAAGGAAATATACATTTGTTATTTCTATCAAAGTCAAAAAAAAAAAAAAAAATGCGAGTACCTATTTGGGATTGATGAAAAGTAGAGCTTAACAAAATATAAAAAATATCATTAAAACGCTGTGAGTGCGTTTTGATATAAGACTAGGGATTACTGTTTAATCTCTAGTTTTAAAGTAAAAAACATAACACAACAATCGCGAACAAAATGAGCTTTTTATAAATCTGAATTAGGTACGTGTTCCTTATCTAAACACAAATCTTTGCATGCATCTAAATTATCACCTGAATCAAGACAAAAACAAAACAATCTCAAATCTTGAGAGAGATGGCGGAAAGACATCACGTGAGATAGGAGCTTACACAAATAAAACAAATTCCTCGAAGGAGATACTTTTAAGCCCGATGTACTATAAGTGTCACTCACTTGGATAACAGAATGGGATGTATTAACAAAATACCTTGATTTAAAAACCAAAAATGTTTACTTGTACTACATTTGTTACATTTAAAATCAATGCAGATTTTTAAAATAATAAGAAAACATTAGAAAGCAAAGGATTCTATAAAGTTAGCAAAACAGAACAATCCTCTTGTGCAATTAATATTATAGTAAACAAACAAGATACGCTATGCATAAAAATACCTCATGAAAATGTTAACCCCTAACGCCTTATGGGACATATGTGATACAATACTCTGTAATATCGAAAAAAAAAACAAATCATCAAATGAGATTATGTATGTGATCAGACAAAACTTTGGCGTAATAAAGAAGTTCTTAAGATTATTGTATTAAAACATTATGGTCAATCATGCTCATGATAATGATCTGTGAATTAGTTGTTCTTCATGTTGTAGCTGCTAAAGGGATTGCATTGTAAAAAGGACAATTTACGAGAAATTGTCCGTTATTTTACAGCTTTCTGTAAAATTGTCAATTATTTTATGGTTTTCTATACAATTCCCTGGAAAATGTGCAACCAGGAAAATGCTGCAAACATGATGCCTGATTCACTGTAAATTGTCACTGGCATGTTATTTGAGAACGTGACAACATTACAAAATATCCATACACTTCGCATGCCATCTAGCCAATCAGAACGCAAATTTAAGTACGGAAAATGCATTGACAATTCACAATGCACCCTGCGTGTTGCGTTCCGGTTTGCGTGTCGGGCATTTTGTGAGTAGGAATGTTGCATTGTTTTGGTCGGATGTTGATAGTTTAAATAGAAAAAAAAATTACCGTTTGTGTTTCTTTCAAAGTACTACATGCATGCGTACACATGTAACATGATTGTAAAGACGGTTGGTAAACTACATGTATACCGAATCAGTGCTATTAAGGGGTGAGGTGGAACATTTTACAAGTGGCCCCCTTGCGTATGGACTTCCAATGAAAAAGAACTTGTTGATATGAAAAAACTACCAAGACAATAAAGCTAAAACAATATAAAAATGTTGAAACAATTCAAGAAACTACAACAAATGCACCTACTAATTGAACGTTGCTCTTTAAATTATCAAGTTAAATGATCAATCAATTCACAGCTCTGCATCACTACCGTACCAATTGGATGCACTCACTAGACTTGATAACAACATCCCTCAGGCACAGAACATCTTATGAATACACAATCAGAGCACTGTGCTGGAACAGTTAGACTCTTTATCTCACTACATACATGCAAAGGTGTTTGTTTTATTTTGTTCTGAGATTTTATTAAATACTTTACTACATCAAACAGAGGAAATGAGGTTTATTCAAGGGACAAAAACTCTGAATTCACAACTTTGTTTTCATAAATATACATGAAAAAAAATTGTGAATTAAAGTTGTGAATTCAGAGTCTCATATATTTCTATTTTAGCAATTGTACTTTGCTTCTTCATTTTTTAAAATAAGCATCTTTTGTATAGCATTTTTCATATTTAAATTGCAGCAATTTGCACTCAAAATAAATGTTCCTTTAGTCAAAACACAGTTTTATAGTAAATAAGCTTAATGGTTAAAGAAACAAACACAATAATTTTTTATCATTATCCGTTTATGCAAATCATTTTACCCATCATAGAAACCTCTGCGATGTAATCATTCCCTTTATTCCGTTCTCTTATTCTACATGCATCTAAATTAACACTTGAAGCAAGACAAACCTAAACAATAGAGAGGCTCATTCTCCGGTAAAGCGTTCAACTTTGGTTTCAGAAATTTTGAAATTCCAACTACTAATAGCTCATGAAAAACATACAAAATCATAAACTCTTATGGTTTCTGAAGAAGAATTGAACGTTGCTCTTTAAATTATCAAGTTAAATGATCAAATCAATTCACAACTCTGCATCCATACCGTACCAATTGGATACATTCACTAGACCTGATAACAACAGCCCTCAGGCACAGAACATCCTATGAATACACAATCAGTTACCCTCTTCATCTCGCTAAGGATTTGTATTTTAGTTGTTCTTTGATTTTGTTAAATACTTGACTACATCAAATGGAGAGACTAGGTTCTTTCAATGGACGAAAACTCCGAATTCCCCAACGTTTATGGCCTTTAACTTGTTTCTGAATCGATATACATCTATTTTATGTCAAAAATGCATTTTGTACTCTGCTTCTTTTAGGAAAATTTCATTGATTGTTAAAAAGAGCAAAAATAAAGGTTCCTTGTATTTTTCTTCCACAGAAATGTGTCTTCCGGTCATTGAAATTGGTTTTTGAAAGGGACATTTTAAGACTAGGCTTGATCGTTATTAAAAACATAGTTTCACAGTAAATTAGCTTAATGTTTAAAGAAACAAATAAAAATAATCTTTAAAACATTATCCGTTTATGCAAACCATTTTACCCATCATAAGACATTCTCTGCTATAACATGTGTAGAAATCTCTGTGAGGTAAATATTTCCTTTATTCCCTTCTCTAATACTACATGCATCTAAATTAACACCTGAAGCAAGACAAACCTAAACAATCTACAATCTTAAGGGAGATTGAGGCAAGACAGCATCTGAGACAGGGAGTTTATACAAATAAAACAATATCCTCGTAGGAGGTACTGCTAGCCCGATGCATTGTTATTGTCAGTCACTGTTATACCGTGTGCTCACATAATGACATGTAACAAAAGTCATTACATCAGTAGCATCTTTACGGATATAAGACTACTGCAAGCCCG
This sequence comes from Ophiothrix spiculata, assembly GCA_000969725.1. Taxonomy (NCBI): domain Eukaryota; kingdom Metazoa; phylum Echinodermata; class Ophiuroidea; order Amphilepidida; family Ophiotrichidae; genus Ophiothrix; species Ophiothrix spiculata. The sequence goes on along the minus strand of JXSR01S060724.1, from coordinate 101,519 downwards.
GTGCAGGCTGTAATTACTTCACTTAATTCGAATTCAAATAACAAGCATATGCAAAACATGTAAAATAGTTCTTGCATATTTAAATTTAACAAAAATACTATTTCAAATATGTTGCATGCGTTTATTCTATTGTCTCTTTTAAAACCTCATAGTATCACTAATTATGTTTAATGTACAACAAAATATCAAAAATTGACAATACCACAGATATAACATTTATGCAACATTGTTTACTTTTTATAAATGAGACGTGGTATCTCAAATTAACCTTGACGGAATAGAATACTGTAACAAAATATAAACTAGCATTTCAATTGCATCTGACACTGACTCTACACTACACGATATTCTTTTTTATAACCAACATCAACATTTTAAAATAAGTTTTCAAAATACATGATACTGGCTCCAAACTACACGATTTTTTTTTACAACCAACACCAAATTTCGAATTCATGAAACAATAATTTAACTGGTTGAAATGTGATATTAATTGTCATAGAAAGAACTGTCTCGAAGATGAAAATAAATACCCATAATACATGGCATACATATTACGTATGCCCGCTAGACAAAATAAATACCCAAACCATCCAATTGTCAGTTAATCATACTTGAATACTTTTAAAGTATTACTGCTTTATGCCAGTCACGAAGATATCGAATACGTCAAATTCAACACATATTCCCATTCTTATAGATGAAGAAATTGCTCAGTTGAAAGAAAAATCACGAACAAAGTAGAAACGATATATGACGGGTGCTCTTGTAATATGAGCGGAAAGTCGCGAATTTCAAAATTGAGTTTATGGTATATTTAAATTCTATATACTTTTAGCTTCTGAATGATAGGGGAGGGTGTGGTGAGTTGGCCCCCCTTTTGTTTGAACGCCCCTGTATTGGAGAGGTTAAGGTCTAGAAGATTTTCCTGTTAACACAAGATAGATATGTACCCAAGCTATTATGTTTTATGTAAATACTAAGACTCTGCGGCTGATCGTATTTAAATAATTAAAAAAATAAAAAATGCGTCAAAAGGGCCAACTCACCCCGCTTTGCGGGGTGAGTTGGCCCTATTTACAAAAAAAAGAGTCGTACTCATTTTACCGTGACACATTTCATACATTATGTTTTTTTAAGTGAAGCACGGGAATGTTCTGCATACAAAAATGTCCTTTTGAGATGAAATGACATAATAAAGTAATACAATATCGATCTTTTAACAAAAAATTGACCTAAAGTGTTATCTGCATGCAATATATGCAATAAAGGCCTATCAGTTTCATTTCATTTAAGACTCCTTGCGTCTTGTTATACCACATCTATTTACTTGTTTAGAATTAAAATCGTGTTAAAACGTCATAAATGTTATTGTGCTAGAGTCTGAGTAGGCTATCATACCATCTTGAGCAAATTCGCCATAGGGCCAACTCACCCCGTGTACTAGGGGGCCAACTCACCCCATAGGCCCAGATTTGACTTAACCTAGTGGTATACCAACAAAACAAAGGATAAAGTGGATTTGATCCCATGACATGTTGGAAATGTAATCATAGCTCGTAATCAATAATAATAAGTTGGACCAGCGAAGTAATATCTTGACACTAGTACAAAATTACGTTAGCTAAAAAAGTTTACTTAGGTAACTCAAAAACTCGTTTTACTTATAACTCACACAAAGAGATAAGCCGGGTTTTGATACTTTTATGCTAAATTTGATGCATTATATATGACCAAAATCACCAGTAACATAATTCTCCCTAGGTCTCGTGAGCAGAAACTCGTGGTGGGCCAACTCACCCCGAGGGCCAACTCACCCCACCTTCCCCTACATCACACCTTCTTTCCCCATTCCTAATTCAGAGATCGCAATACAAGGCAGTTCAAAGCAAACTTGGCAGTAAAAAATTGCTGCAAATCAATTTTAAGATTACTGATTACTAAAGTGTATGATAGCAAAATGTAAGAAAGTAAACGGTGATTAATTGCACATCCCGGCATTATTGACCTTCGAAAACTCGGGGAAGAGTTAAACACATATGCATGATTTCGTACTATATCATAAACGAAATTGACCTTTTCATCATATTTTTATTAACTTTAAAAGCAACTTATGCAAAATCTTCCTTCGCGAGTTTCCGCTCATTTTGCCAGAGCAACCCAAACAATGAAAAATGTGGTATTAAGATAATTCATATTACTCACTGACTCTTTTCATTTCTTTAAGTTACTTTAAGTTTCCAATTTTTTCACATTTATAATAAAGCATTCATATATTCGAAAGGAGAGTTTATTCTTTTAAGGGATATTTTAATAAAAATTTTAAACTCGTTATCCTCTGGGCTTTTCGACTCGATAAGTGATATGCCGTATACATTTAATAAGAATGTACCCGTAATGTTATAATACGTTATTTAGTACTCTACGATTTCCTTCAATTGTAGGGTTTTTATCGTATCCATGTAATAGACGGAAATTGCATGTTAGTATATTTGAATTGCAAAATTAGAATCGTTTTAAACTTGGCCTTTTTTTTTATAAATTTAAGTCATGTGACTTTCATCACGCAACACACGTGGAATTAATATATATTTGCGCATTCGTAGTATTATAACAAAAACGTATTCTTGCATGATTTTATCTTTTATTTTCAGCAAACTTTATGTATAAGTTGGATTCGGGGCATACAATTGAAAAAAGGTGATTTATTTAAAAATCATTAATTTATTTAACATAGTTTATAAGATTTTACGAAAAGTTAATCATTGTTAAAAACATGTGAGTCAAGATATAGGGGGAAGAGAAATCACGAACAAAGTAGATAGACATTATATATGATGGGTGCTCTGGCAATATGAGCGGAAAGTTGAGTTAAAAGCATATTTAAATTCTATATAATCTCAGCTTTTGAATGATATATAATATATCACACCCTTTATCCCCATTCTTAATTTAGAGATCAAAATACAAGGCAGTTCACAGAATAATCTGTTAATACAAATTCGCTGCTAATCAATTTTAAAATTACTGATTTCTATAGTGTATGATAACAACATTTAATAAATCAACTGTGATTAATTGCACTTCCCGTCATTATTGACCTTCAAAACTCGAGGTAGAGTTAAATACGTAATGAATTTTTGCGTTTTAGGTCAAAAACGAAATTTGACCTTCGCGCCATGCCATATTTTTGATAGATTTAGAAGCCACTCATTAAAACTCATCATTCGCGACTTTTCGCTCATTTTGCCAGAGCAAACCAAACAACGAAAAATGTGGTATTACGATAGTTTATATTGCTCACTTACCCTTTTAATTTCAGTAGTTACCGTTTTGCTTGTCACAAGTTTCCGATTTTACGGATTTCAACAACGCATTTTTAATAAAGTATTAAAATATATTCGAAAGCAAGACTGATTCTTTTAAGGAATATTTTAATAAATTGGTAAAGTAGTTATCTTCTGGGCTATTTGACTTAATAAGTGATATGCCCCATACATTAATAAGAATGTATCCGTAATGTTTTAATAAACATTAATTCAGAACTACGCGATTCCCTTCAATTGAAGTGTACATGTATTTACCGTATCTATTTAATAGACGGAAACTTCATGTAAGTTTATTAGAATTGTAAAGTTGAAATTGTTTTAAACTTGACTCTTTCGTATAAATTTGAATCATGTGAGCTTCATCACAATGTAGCAAAACTTGAGTGAATCTGTATGCGCATTTGTAGTATTATGTATTATAACAAAAACTAATTTTTTGGGCATGAAAGTATCTTATATTTTCAGCAAAATGTATGTATAGGTTGGATATTGGCATAAAATTAAAAAAAATCATTAATTTATTTACCATAGTTTATGAAGAATGTACAAAAAGTTAGACATTGTTGAAAAAAACCAAGAAAATGTCACACCCGAATGAAATTGTGTATGATATTAAAAATGTGCAAACTGATTTGGTTTCGTGTATATATTACCCCCCCCCCAAAAAAAAAAAAAAAAAAAAAGGTCATGCAGTTATAAAAATGCCCATAATTCATCTTGATAATAACCGAGATAACTTTTTAAAAACACCCTTCAAAGACAAATGCGGATTTACCGAGCAGTGTAGATGCCTGTACAAAGTTCGTATTGCCTGCCTTTCCTTTACCAACACAACCCTGTCTGCGCATGTAAATTAACACCCGAAGGAAGACTTAATCAAAACACTCTAGAATCTTGAGGGACTCCAGGCAAGGCAGCATCTGTGACAGAGAGCATACACAAATAAAACAACTTCCTCGTAGGAGCCCGATGCTAGCCCAATGCATTGTTATATCAATTCACTATGTTAGGGTGTACTCACAGAATGATATTTAAGCAAAGTCGTAACATGAATCGCATATCTATGGTTGTAAAAGTCCGATGCACACTGTATTTGTCACTCGTTTTTAAAGACACAACGTATATAAATAGAATTACTGATTGAAAATACGAATTTGAAATGAATAATAATTTGAAAATATTGTCCAAGAATTCCAAGAATCAGGATGATTTTATTATCTTACAAAAATAACACTTCGAATGTTGAGAGCCAGAGGGTCGTATCTGCAGGAAGAAAAAAACAGCCACAAGGCCGTATTTGCACCACGTGCAAAATGCGGCCTTTTGTCCTCATTTTTCTTCTTGCAGATACGACCTTCTGACTCTCAACCCTCGACTTGTTGGGGCAATTTTTAAAGAAAGATTAGAGCATCGCTAATCATTCAAAGAACAAAACTGACAACAAATATACCGATACAAATCTGTATTAACAACTTAAATTTGGCAGATTTAAAAAAAATCGTCATTAATTAAATGTTATGAAAACTGGTTATGTATCTTATAAAAACGTCGCAAATAGTTTCTAATTGTGATTATCGTTGTGAAATACATAGAAAATAACTGAGATCATGATATAAATAACATTATTACGTTTATCTTTTATTATCAAGACGAGTCATCATTAACCGTACAATGTACTAAAGAAGCAGTACAGAATTCAGGCAAAGCATCCACGAACCTTATAAACACATCATAGGATAAATGCTAAACTGAGCTGTATAGAAATCGGAATGGGGTAGGTATTCTCTTACTTCTTTTTCTAACAAAACTCTGTTCATGCATGTAATTAACACCTAAAGCAAGACAAACCAAAACAATCTACACTCTTGAGGGAGATCTAGACAAGACAACATCTGAGACAGGGAGTTTATACAAATAAAACAGATTCCTCTTGGAGATACTACAAATCCATTCCACGTTTAGGTGTCATTCATGTTTGAGCTGTGTTCACAAACCACTATCCTGCTAGAAACATTTCTTAAACCCCACACATACATAATGCTGAACATATATATCTGGCATACACGGTTGCTCATAAAGTTGGAATACAAATATTTTTACCACTTTCTTATGTAAGGGTCAATTTATGAGGAAAATATCTTGTAACTTATGTTGCTTTTGGTCATATTTGGTAGGTAATCTCGTGTGAAATACAACTCCGAATGTTATCAATTTTCTTATTTACTGGTAAGCATTTTACTTTCCGATTTTAACATATGTTCAATTTATTCAGAATTGAGTATAAACCTTACAACTGTTTACCCTTTGCGAGCCTACAACTTAAATCCTGAATACAAATTAAAAGGCTCAAGGCAAAACATAGTGATGAAATCCAAATATGAATTCTGAAAGTACTCATTCGTTTTATACACTAGCTTTAATTTTTCTGAAAATATTTATGAAATAGAGTATGGATACCCAATGAAAAAGGACGTTTTGATATGAAAAATTAGCATGGTTATGGACCTAAACAAAATTTTGATAAAATTCAAGAAACTGCAACAAAAGCATTTACTAATTGAACGTTGCTCTTTAAATTATCAAGTTAAATTATCAATTCATAGCTCTGCATCACTACCGCACCAATTGGATGCACTTACTAGACCCGATAACAACAGCCCTCAGGCACAGAACATCTTATGAATACACAATCAGAGCACTGTGCTGGAACAGTTACCCTCTTTATCTCACTAAGGATTTGTATTTTAGTTGTTCTTTGATTGTATTAAATACTTGGCTACATCTATCGGAGAGGCGAGGTTCTTTCAAGGGACATAAAATACAAATTCCCAACCTGTATGGCCTTTAACTTGTTTCTGAATACCTTTATCGATATACATCGATTTTATTTCAAAAATGCAGTTTGCACTCTGCTTCTTTGAGGAACATTTCATTGATTGTTTAAAAAAAAAATAAAGGTTCCTTTTATTGTTTTGCAACAGGAACGTTTCGTCCGGTCAATGAAATTGGTTTTAGAAAGGGATATTTTAAGACTAGACTAAACCTTTAGTCAAAACATACTTTTATAGTTAATTAGCTTAATGTTCAAGGAAAGAAACAAAAATAACCTGTAATCATTATCCGTTTATGCAAACCATTTAACCCATCACATGACATTATCTGCTATAACTTGTGTAGAATCTATGTGAGGTATTTCCTTTATTCCCTTCTCTAATACTACATGCATCTAAATGAACACCTGAAGCAAGACAAACCTAAACAATATAGAATCTCGAGGGAGATTGAGGTAAAATAGCAACTGAGACAGGGAGTTTATACAAATAAAACAACATCTTCGTGGAAGGTACTGCTAGCCCGATGCATTGTTATTGTCAGTCACTGTGATACCATGTGCTCACGTAATGACATGTAACAAAAGCTATGATATCAGCCCGGGATATCAGTAGCATCTTTAAGGGTAAAAAAACTACTGCAAGTCCGATAAATGAGACGGGGTATTTAAAATTAAACTTGACAGAATAGAATACTGTCACAAAATGTAAACTATCATTTCAATTACACATAATACCGACTCTAAACTTCATGATTTTCTTTTTTTACAACCAACATCAATATTTGAAAACAACTTTTTAAAATACATGATTCTGACTCAAAACTACACGATTTTTCTTTAATTTTATAACCAACATCAAATTTCAAATTCATGAAACAAGAATTTAACTGGTCGGAATGTATTATGAATTGAAAGAACTGTGTCGAAGATGAAAAAATAAATACCCATAATACATGGCACATTACGAATGCCCGCTAGACAAAATGAATATCCAAACCATCCAATTGTCAGTTAATCATACTTGAATACTTTTAAAGTATGACTGCTTTGTGCATGCTTTGTGTAAGTCACGAAGCTATTGAATATGTCAAATCCAATACATATTCCCATTCTTATAGATGAAGAAATTGCATAGTTGAAAGAAAAATCACGAACAAATTAGATAGATACGATATATGACTGGTGCTCTGGTAAAATGAGCAAAAAGTCGCGAATTTCAAAATTGAGTTTATGACATATTTTAATTCTATATAATCTTAACTTTTGAATAATATATAAAATATCGTACCTTCTTTCCCCATTTCTAATGAAGATATCGAAATACCGGGCAGTTTACAGAAAATTTGGCCATACAAATTCGCTGCTTATCAATTTTAAAGTTACTGATTTCTATAGTGTGTGATAGCAAAATTTAATAAACCAACCGTGATTAATTGCACTTCCCGTCATTATTGACCTTCGAAACTCGGATAAGAGTTAACATATAGGCATGAATTCGTAATATATAAAAAACGAAATCGACTTTTTCACCATATTTTATTAACTTTACAAGCCACTTATGCAATATCTTACTTCGCGACTTTCCGCTCATTTTGCCAGAGCAACCCAAATAATGAAAAATGTGGTGTTAAGATAATTCATATTGCTCACCTACTCGTTTCATTTCTTTTAGTTACTTTTTTTCTTGTCACAAGTTTCCGATTTTTTTACGGATTTCCGCAACACATTTATAATAAAGCATTCAAATATTCGACAGCAAGGTTAATACTTTTAAGGAATATTTTGAGAAACTGGTAAAGTCGTTATCCTCTGGGCTATACAACTCAATAAGTGATATGCCGCATACATTTAATAAGAATGTATCCGAAGTATTCAGCACCATGCAATTTCCTTCAATTGAAGTGTACAATCATGTATGTATCGTATCTATATATTTCATAGACGGAAACTTGATGTAAGTATATTATAATAATTGTAAAGTTAGAATTGTTTTAAACTTGCCCCTTTTATGTAAATTTTAATCCTGTGGCCTTCATCACAACGTAGTACAATTGGAATGAATCTGTTTAGACACATGTTGTATGATAACAAAAACTTTTTTTAGCATGGAAGTATCTTATATTTTCAGCCAAATGTATCTAAGTTGGATATGGGTAATTCAATTGAAAAAAAACCCCACATTTATTTAAAAAAAAGACTTTAATTTGTTTACCCTAGTGTACAAAAGGTTAATCATTGTTGAAAAAAAAGACAATTTCATACCCAAAAGAAGTTGTGTATGATGTTACAAATGCGCAAACTGATTTGGTTTGGTGTATATATATATAAAAAAAAACAATTACCAAACGTTTAACAGTTTTATTGAACAATATAAAATACATCACAACATCATAGAAACTAAAGGTCATGCAGTTAAAAAATACCTATACTTCATCTTGATAATAACAGAGATAACTTTTTAAAAACACTCTACACGACAATCAAATACGGATCAACCGAGCTGTGTACCTGTACAAGGTCTGTATTCCCTGTCTTTCCTTTTCCAACACAACCCTGTCCGCGCATGTAAATTAACACCCGAAGCAAGACGAAATCTAAACACTCTAGAATCTTGAGGGACTTCGAGGCAAGACAGCATCTGTGACAGGGAGTATACACAAATAAAACAACTTCCTCGTGGGAGCCCGATGCTAGTCCGATGCATTGTTATTACCATTCACTATGATATGGTGTACTCACAGATTGACATGTAAGCGAAGTCGTAACATGAACACTTGTTTTAAAGACACAAAGTAATTACTATTGAAAATAGGAATTTGAAATGAATAAGAATTTGAAAATACTGTCAATGAATTTTCAAAACAATCAGGATGATTGCTTTATTCTCTATTAAATAACACGTCGAGGGTTACGAGCCAAGGGCCGTATCTGCAAGAAGAAAAAAAGGGCCACAAGGCCGTATTTGCACATTTGTTGCACGTGCAAAATACAGCCATTTTCTTCAATTTTTTTCCCTGCAGATACGGCCTTCTGGCTCTCAAAACTCGACTTGTCGAGGCGATTTTGAAAGAACAGAAAGAGCATTGCTAATCATTCAAAGAACAAAACTGACTCGGATATATCAATAACAATCTGTATTAACAACTTAAAATCTGCAGATTTTAACAATCGTAATCAACTATATGTTATGAAAACTAATCATGTATCATATAAAAACGTCGTAAATAGTTTCTAACTGTGATTATCGTTGTGAAATACATAGAAGATAACTGAGGTCATGATATAAATAACATTATCATTAATATAAAGTTACATTATTAAGTTTATTTAGTTTTAACTGTTATAATCAAGACGAGTATCCGTTAAAAGTACAATGTACTATAAAACAACAGCACAGAATCCAGACAAAGCATCCAAGACTAGTTATAAACACATCATAGGATAAATACTGAACTG
>JXSR01S060724.1:55459-67357 GCA_000969725.1 Ophiothrix spiculata | reverse complement strand
TCGAAGCCTTATTCAGTTCAAATTAATTAAGGGGGTATGGAACTATCTTACAGTCGTCTCTCCTCTCTGCCCTTTATCAGACTGTATTCAACTCTTGGTGGTAAGTATCATCGCAAAATGGTCGATTTTTTAAAAATGATTGGCATTATTTTATTTTTCTGAACAAAAGTTGAAAAGCTACTTGGTGTAAATGTAAAGTATTAAGTGGCTGTTTTAAATATTTACGAACGAGCAAAAATTGCTCCCAAATGTAACCAAATAGGTTGAAATGGCGTGCTTCCGTTTCCTTTCCTCATTGTTCCTCTTCATTTTTTTTTTCTTTCTTTCCAATATTTTTCCCATTTTTTTTTGTTCCTACATTTTCCAGACATATATCTAGCTTGGCATTCATGTAACTGTGAAAACTTGTCCTACATTTTGAATGGCAAGCCTTGCTAAGAGACTTGAAATTAATCACTTTATATTTTCGGTTAAGCAATGTTAAGAGTAATTGCTGTTCATTTCCTCCGGATATTTGTCAGCTATATTAATTTTTCTCGCAAATAGGTCGCTACTATTAAGTTTATGAAATGATTTTTAAATTAATTTGAATGGTTCAGCAGTAGAAATAGAGATAGGCTGAAACGATAGTCGGCCACCAAAAACAAAATTTTTACTACAAAACATTTGTTCCGTGACGCTACCAAATATTTTCATCGTATTTAAAGTATGAACGGGTAACAAACATTTGGTCCAATGTATATGGCAATTCAATAACATGTGCAATCTAGCGCGAAATTTTATTTGGTCTCAACTCGGTGTTGAAGTTATTTTATTTGGTGTCACTCGTCATTTTGACATCACGACCAAATGTTTTGTAGCGAATTTTTTGACTATGTTTTCGGCCATAGGTTAATATCTATGGATAAAAGCTTTTAAAAATGTTTTTAGAAAGTTGGCACTTTAGTGTACTGTTTTCAGGTCCGTATAAAGCAAGGGGAAAAATATCAAAATATCAGGACGATATTTTACTACTTTTACTGTCCTGAGATTACTGTCCCGTAAATTGTAAGTTAAAATAAGCCAATTTTAGCACAGATATTAAGGTTTTATATCGATTTACTAGCAAAATTGTCGCGCGCTACGTGCGCATTACAAACAAATTAACCGTATATACATTCAGGATGAAACATAAATTTCGGGATGGTAAACTGTTTGTCATCCCTTGGCTTACATGCCTTCGTAGTTATTTGCTGTGCAGAAATTAAAGTAAAGCTGGTAGTTGGTCATAATGCATTGGCAATTATCGTTCATAGTTATGTTATATTACATTTTCCCGAAACATCGGCGTCACTTCTATCCAAACATGCAATTGTTATTCGTTTAAATGACAAATAGTCTCTTTTAAAATATGTTTGTTTGTGAACATGTGCTAAATGTGTTCAGTGACATTTGAAACATGTTTTCACACGACTTGTTCAGTATAAAAAAGAAAATGAACTGTAACTATTATAATAGCAGTATCGACTATATGGAATCAGAGATAAAAAGGCTCTTATTTATATAATTGTCTGCCTCGTTAACCTCGAACAATAGTCAATATTATGCACAGATTTCACAAACATTTAAAGCAGAAACCGGGTTTTTACAACATTCAAAATAACAAGCAAAATATCAAATAATCAATGTTGACTGAAATGTGCCGTTTTCAGATTTAAAAAAAAATGAGTGCATTTTGGATTTTCTTCAAAACAAAAAGAAAGTTCTACATTATAAGCAATTTTCAAACTTAATCGTTGTTATACAAACATGAATATATTAAAGAATAGAGCCTTCTTTTTTAATGCTGTTATTGTACATTGTTTTTCAGAAATTGCGATTTTGAATCTAAAAAAACAAACAAAAAAGCCTTGTTTTTAGAATTACAGACGCCATAATCAACTAGATAGGTTCGTTTGTTTCTTGGTTTGTACATGTACTTGAAATGCACTTCGTTGACTTGATGGAATTGTACTTTGATTAAGGTTATTAAATGTGAAATGGTTGGTGGGGTATTTTGGGTTTGTTTATTATTTTTTATCTGGATTTTATCAGAAACTTATCGAGTGAACCGTTGTTCCCGCTTGATGCTGTCCACTAACGTGAGTAAAACATAGCTACTTATTCACTTCAAGGTGTGGTTTATGATTCAGATGTGCTGAAAACCTCACGTTTTTTATTTAAATAATAAGAAGAGTAAAATATGGGCCTTAATACATACTGAAATTTTCACTTCCGTTCATAATTATTTAGGATGAGCTTTTCACCATTTTCAATTACTGTCAGGGCCCCAACAGTTAATGACACATGTTTCATTGCAAGAATTCACACACATTGCACATTTGAAAGAACGGTATTAAATTTGTTAACCATGGAGGTAATATACCTCCATGCATACCAACATAGGCGGCGGAAGTGAGGGGGAGGCGGGGCCCCATAAACTCAAAAATCATAATTTTCTGTCACCATCTTTGCTCAAAAAACATTTTGCTTAAAAAATTGGCCGTCTCCCCTAAAATTTCAACTTTCCGCCGCCACCGTATTCCAATCAAAGATTCTATACGACGGGAAAACTGAAGTTGTTTAGCAAGTACTGTACGGTATTAATGTATATAATCAGTAGGTTTTTAGTTATTTGAAAAGGATGCGATTGTAAAATTTACATGGGTCTGTGACGGACAGGTTTAAAAGACATAAAGCAGAAACGACAGAAACCCCATAAATGACATGTCAAAGGATTGCACTGTTAATATTAATTGGTCAAAAAACGGGAAAAATAAAAGTTATTAATTTTAAATGGAATATTTATTATTTAATATATTCTTTTATTTTCAAATGTATATAAAGGGTAAAATGAACGACATAAAGTACTATTAACAATAAATTTCATCATTAGAAATATATTTATGACTTGTAAGTATTTCATTATAATTAATAATTATGAATGATAAATTTAATTAAATGACTAATTATGAGCAGAAAATCAGCCATTATTAGTCAATTAATTAGATATTTAATTAAACATCCATCGAAATATGGTTCAAAATGACAATTTTTGATTAGTGATTAATCATTTAAGTTGCTGTCGTAAATATGTCACCGTTATAATTTGATATTAATTAGCCATAGAAGTATCTAAAATGAGCGAATTTCATCTATCTGAAATTATTGTATCAGCTTCCGACAAATGCCTACCGTCAGCTTAAACACTTTTCAAAGTTTCTTGAATTACAACTATTCCATTTAAAATACCTAATCCAAATTAGTTTTCTTGTACCAATTTCTTGACCAATTAAAAATTACAGTGAAAGTAAAAGCTTAAATGAGTTTAGAACATGCATAGGCTTATTTATCTAGTATTATACCAGGACCTTAAATGGCTTAATAGTAAATCAAAGTACACATCGATAATTTGAAGTAACCAATAGCCTAAATAAAATTATAATTATAATAAATTTTGCCTAGCTGATGATTGGAACCGGAGGATTGCTATATGTTTCAATTGCTGGTATATTGCTACGGAAATTATTAGGTCTACATATATAAAAAGTGAATTAATTACGTTTTCCAATTGTAATTTTAAACCATGGAGGTATTATACTAACGGTAAGGGAAACGGGGTGGGGGGACAAATTCAAAATCAATATTTTTAAATAATCATTTTTCAGCGGTTAAAATGATCAATAATTAATGACCTGAAACGAACACAAGGTTTTTTCCCTCAGATATTTGAACCGTTTTAACCAAATATACCCGCTATTTTATGTCAACATTCCACGAAAATGTAATCAGTAATTTTTAGGATTAAATCATGATGAAGATCTGGAAAATGAGTAAAATTAACACTTTATTTGCTCAGGATGTTTGAATCATTTTTTTTTTTCAAAATCATTCTAGAAACACCTAAAATGCTACACAAAATCTCATACGAAACCAGTATCTCGTTTTCACTCGATAATAAATCAATTCAGATATTTGGTTTATTCATGAACTCTAGAATACCCTTCTTTAAAATCCAAAGGTAAATTACAATGTCCTTTTAAAATTATTCGAAATATTTAAATGTTATTAATTTTTTTATAGCAAGCTCATAAACAATTCGATTTCAAAGAGAAAATTCCAATTTTACATGAATAAAAATTGATTGCTTTTGTAGGTTCGACGCCGATGTTTCCGGAAAATGTGATGTGAATATCAATTTGAACGATAATTGCCAATGCATTTAGACTACTACCAGTCTGACTTTTCAAAGTCTTTGCAAAGCAATTACCTAGAATAGAATACAATAAAGTGTCTCTTTTATTAAACCTTCTGCAAACAGTCGAGTTTTATTCCTCAAAATTAGCACTTCTGTATATTTGACTGCGGGACAATACAAAATTAACGGGGATTTTGCAAAATATCTGCAGTCTGCTTCTTTACAATATGAAGAAACTTATAGATTGTAAAAAAATACAAATGTCTCGAAATTGTACAAAGCAGAAAACTTTCTTTAAATCCCATGAGTCTACAATAGATTTGTTTCTGAAAGGTCTTGAAGCAGTAAACGAATCGATTTGATTCGATAAGAGTATCCAGGTGTTGATAACACAAAAGCAATCAGGTAACACAAGACAGAGGCAATGTAGGTTAGCATTCCATTTTGTTGTGGAATGGCCTCTTCTCGTTCTCTATTATGTACTGTATCTGTTGATATATTGCGAACGATGCAATGAGGTTCAATTTGAAATAGAACACCTATAACGTAAAAAAAAAATACAATTCAGCATGCAGTTTGACAACATAAATTAGCAGATTATTTGCTTAAATCAGCTAATTTTTTTAACAACATGCTTTGATGTAACTGCAACCAAGTTATTTAATTCATAGCATAGACTCCACACCAGAACAAGCAAGGTACCTCAATGAAATCAAAGTATTGTATTTTTGTTGTTGTTGTTTTTGTTTATTTGTTTGTTTCTTTCAATGAAGAGTTTTATTATGAGTGCTTTGAATATCCCTCTATCAGCACTCAGGTTTAATGTTGCAAGGTTTTTGTCAAATAATTTAAAAACAATAAGGCCATTAAAATAGAATTTGCATAAATAATAACCGAGAAACATTTTTTTTTTTTTGAGCAATAAATGAAAGGTTAGTTTTCTTAAAAATACCCACTTTGGATTGCTGAATTTGTAGCGTAAATCTTTAATTCTACGGGTATTTTAAATGAAATTTACACACATAGTAGAAAGCAACGAATTTAATGTCAAAAGTTTTTAAATATTTGCAAATTATTTTGCAAAATATGAAACGGGAATGGGTCAAATTGAACATTTTGCTGTACATTTGTCATTAAGAATTGATGTTGGAGGGTAAGTATTTTATTCTTTAGGTATTTTAAATGCAATTTACACAGATAGAAGAAAACATTTTGTCAATTTTGTTGATGTTAAAAATTAAATGTCAAATATTTACTATATATATATATTTGCAACAAAATGAAACGAGAGTGGATCGAACTGAAAATTTTACTGTATGTTTTTAATTAAAAAATGATTTTATACATAAAACTGGCGTGTTTTCTTACACTTTAAAAATATATATTTGGTTTATATTTAAGACTCGTACTAATATATATATAAGGGTTTATTATTTTGTTTTGTTTTATGTTTAAGTTATGCCTGTTTTATCATGCGTGAATGTTAATGCACATTTCACAAAATTAGTATGTTACTTGAAAACCACTGAAGCCAAACCTTGCAAAAATGAGAGCCAGGTACCTTAAATAGTTGATATCAACTCAAGACACAATACTTTCAAATAGATTCAAAATTGTCTGTATTAAAAACTAACTAAAAGGTTTTTCGTTTGTTTCCACCACCCTATGGTGCAGCCAAAGCCAACGCGGTCTACACAATTCCGACGCCTGACCCTGTTTTTTCACGTCAGGACGAATTGTTTTTACTAATTAGCTTAACGATACGCTTCTACAAATGGCAACAAAATCAAATCGACCATGTCAAGTTCAAGCCATTAGGGCTACAGTTCCTTTTTTTAAGAATATCACAGTCTTTGGCGTACATAAGGAATAGAGCCAAAAGACTACTTCAAACAGTTCCCGTGCTTCATAATGCATGACTAATTCGCACTAAAAGACATATTTCAAGTCCCCACAGATGCTGTGGAAACTATTTTTAGTTTCCAAAGTAAAAGTAATCCTGATTCGCATTTTTCTAAATAGTCGACATTTACCCTAATTAACTATTAATCTTCGTCCGAAGACACTTCAATTCATCGCTAATCAATTCTATTTCATTCTTAATATAAATTTTAAATGTCGCCTACCATTTGAAAGGATATTTAACATGGCGGCCAAATATCCTGAGGAAATGGGAAGCAATTACTCTTAAACGAGAAAATTTAACGATTTCTTTGTGTAAGTCCCTTGGCAAAGTTTGCTGACAAAATGTAGGACAGGTTTACATTGTTGCTTAAACTGCTTATTCCTTGACCCCCTCCCCTCCCTCAAAAAAAAAAGAAGAAGAAAAACAAGAAAGCAAGAAATTAAAGGAGTTGAAAGAAAGGAAAAAATTTAAAAAAAAAGGAAAAAAGACCAGACAAGAAAAGAAAAGGTAAGTCTACTACCTATTACATATTACCTAATTATTAAAACATATAACAGGGTGTCCAAAAATTAACTCCCCATTTTTAAATGCTTATAACTTTAAAACCAGGATTCGCATGGCAAATATAGACATATGTATTGATAGAGGAAACTTGTAGAATTAATTTGGTACCAAACATGATATAATTACCTCTTTTGAAAATCATTTTCAACGTAAATTACGTCAAACGTAAAAAGCCTACTTTCATACTCAGAAGAAAAACAAATGTGCGCGTCACATGTAGAGGATGGAGCATTCTTTGAAGACAGGAGAATCATTCATTATCATTTTAATGACTTACTTAGCGAAACAGCTTTTACAATGTTAATACAAAGATTTTTGATTGTGGTTTTGTCTTAATAATTACATAATGCTCCTTAAAATGTTTTTAATTTGTCAAAGCGTAACTCTCGCATTATGGTCATCTTTAAATGGTACACAACAGCATTACTCCTTATTACACATTCAAAGTTACACTCACAAGGACATATCAAATTACCTCCTTCTTACCCAGATTAAGCTGCCTAGTATTTCAGAATATGTTCTAGATGGCCTACTTGTAGATTTCAATTGTTTTTTTACTCTAACGACAAAGCTCTGGACGTTTGTGCATGCGTTCTTCTTGATCTTCCTGTTTTCACTGATGATGTTCTGTTTCAGGTCAGGAATAGTCCATGGTGTTCGGATGTACTGTCCTTCAGATAACCCAAAAAAGTAATCAAGCGGACTTAAATCATAGAAGTGAAAGGACCAGGGTTTCTTTGTCTTGAGCAATATGATTGTTCATGAAAAAGTTAGTTAATAAAGCTATTCTAAACCGTTTAGCTGTATGAGGCCTCATGTCGTCATAGTGAAATGGCAGAAGAGTATCAACACTGTATGGTATATTGGCTCAACCACTTTGAACTTTCAGACCTTCATGCTATCTTAGAAGTTTACTGATTGCATAATGTTTGGTATCAAAAGAATTCTACAAGTTTCCTCTATCAATACATATGTCTATATTTGCCAAGCGATTCCTGGTTTTAAAGTTATAAGCATTTAAAAATGGGGAGTTAATTTTTGGACACCCTGTACTTAATTATGCTTATTAAAAATAAAAATTAGCAACAAATTCCATTGTCCTTTGAATTCGAAAACTCCCACATGAATTGATTTAAACTTTGATATAATATACTGCACCATTTAGTAGGAACTTTAGCTCAGTCATGAATATTTAGAACAGTCACGTACTACTTCACTTTGTGGCGATAATTGTCAAAACTCGATGGTTTCTGATAAGACTTGTCACCTTAAATTGAACACAAACTCTTGAAAATAAGATTGTGAGGTGAATATACGAAAGGAGAAGAGAGGGGATAGGAGTGTTAGACAGCTTTACCTCCTTGGTGAGACGGGAGTCTTAGAAACTTAAGGAAAATGTCTTGTACGTCATTTCACGAACAGATCATGTAAGTCTTATGTTCCTTGATCGTTACCTATTACTTAGATTATAACTGAACTGCAACAGACTGATCACAAGCGTCCTACATTTGTGAAGTATATGTTAAAGGAGCATTTAATAAAAACATCCGAAATTTTATTTGTGTATGATATACACTCCGTACGTTTGAAAATAACAATCAATTACCAGATATCATTAAAATTTTGATCAAAACCTTCAGAAATGTCCAATAATTGAATTTTATTTTGTTTGTTGATCTTGGATATGAGGCTATTCTCTTAACTTATCGATTGATGCTACACATCATATATTGCAGATGAATCAAACGAAATTTGTAGTTTGCATTAGATCTCCGGAAAAGGACAATTTTACAATTCTATTATTATCGTTGTTGACAACGATAATTAAAAATAAAAGAATATCTCAATATTTTGATATATAGGGTTTGAATTTGACAATGAAACTTTGCATGGTGTCATTATTACCGCGCTTGTACGTCAAGTGATGCAAAAATCTCAAAATGCTTGGGGAAAAGTTTGGGGATGATGCTGAACTTGTCCAATGCCCCTTTAATGCTATGAGAACCATAAGAAGATGAGACCATCTCAATGAACAACTCGAGACACATGGTGACGGACATTAATCCGAATCTTCTCTGTAATCGTTGCCTTGTTATGGTTTCAAGTGTTACATTTACTTTAATAGTCACCTCCCAGTGGCAAGGAAAATTAATATGGCGGACAAATATCTAGAGGAAATTAGAAGCAATTATCACTTCAACGAGCACGATTTGTATATTCCCCTGGCAAGGTTTGCCATAAAATGTAGGACAAGTCTGAATCGTAACTTGACCGGTCGGCTACTGCTCTTTCTCGAAAAGTAAAGAAAATAACAAACACAACACAAATTCGAAAGTCAAGAACCAGTCAAGATGGGAAAAAACCGATATGAACTGTCAAGAAGATCAGACCACGCGTTTAGTGTTAGGCAGCAAAGAAAAGAAAAGGCAAACACAGCATCAAACTAACAAACAAACAAACACAAACTCGTTAGCTAACAAAGTACTTACGTATAGGAAATACCATAATACTGGTATTTAGTTCTTTGCTATGTTTTATTTTTTAATTAGTTAATACAAAGTAATTTTATCAAATGTGTTTTAAGTTACGCATTGCGAGTATTAAAAGTGTTTAATTGCTCAAACTTTAATACTTCATTTGTTTTCCTTCGTATTACCAAAAAAACACCATTATGAACTGATTTTTAAAAAAATGACAGTAAACAGTTAAAATTATTAGTTCGATCATTAATGTTTAAAATCACGTACAACTTCGCATGTATATCAAGTAGTTCTTTTACTTAGAAAAAAATGAATGCAATTATTGTCAAAATTCGATAATTTTTGATTAGACTTATCAAGCAAGTTGGAATACAAACTCTTGAAAAGAGTCAGACGTAAATGGACTATAAAAACACAAGAAGAGATAACACAGTAAACTGTTTATTAAGTAAAAATGTTATGTATACTTCAATTATATTTATGTATACTTCATTTTTTTTCCTTCTGCATTACCAAACTCCATTATGAACTGATTTCAAATATAAAAAAAAAACAGTAAACAGTAACAACTTTTAGTTCTATTATTAATGTTTAAAACAGTCCCGTAAAACGTCACATGTATATCAAGTAGCTCTTTTACTTAGGTTTAGGAAAAATGATCTACGGTGACCATTGCCAAAACTATTTTACAGTGTGTCTCGTCTTCTGTTCTCCTATACGTCTCTTTTCAAGAGTTTGTATTCAAATCTAGGTACTTTACGATGAGACTTATCACCCAAGTTTGAATACAAACTCTTGAAAGGAGACAGACATAAAGTAAGTTATAAGTAAATGTTTAAAATAAGAATATATTGCTATACTTTCATGTTGCCCTTTGCATAAGAAAACTCCAGTATAAACTGTTTTAACAAAATCTGAAACCAATTACGTTCTACTAACCATTTTCACCGAGTAGCTCTTCAACATTTGTTTAAGAAGAAGAAAAAAAAAAGAATGACGCCGATCATTTTCAAAACTTGAACGTTATCGATGAACTTTATCACCTTGATTTGAATACAAACTCTTGAAAAGAGACGTAAAGGAGAATATAAGACGAGACGGACTGTAAAATAGTTCTACCTCCTTGATGTAATGGGGATGAGTTCTAGACACTCAAGAAAATGCTTCGTACGTCATTAAATGAACATAACATGCAAATCTAAAGTTCCTTAATCGTTAGCTAAGACTTGGGATATCACCGAACTACGACAGACTGATCACAGGAGCCCTACATTTTGTGAAGCCTTTGTTAATGCCATGAAAACACGAACTACTCGAGATGCAAGTCTCATATTATATAGGGTATCAAATTTTTCATTTCAATGTCTGATAGAGTATCAAACTAGGATTGATGGTTATCGTTTCCAAAGTGCCAATGAAAATGTTCCAAATACCTAGTAACGCGTCTAAAATAATTGTTCTAATGATGTGCAATTTTTACTCCGTATTTTTTTTTTATTGCGTCACATTTGCGTGTTTGAAGAAGTATGGGACGGGAAAGGGTATTCATCCGAATATATACAGGTTGTAACAGAAAAAATTATACATTGTTATCTATGCTGAAAGAAAAAAGTTACATTGATATTTATGTATATTGAAAGCCAATTTCTTAAGCTACAAAATGCACTTTGTTTCATCCAAATTGATTGTCTACAAGCAGAGATACGGCAATTATACTAACCTTGCCTTCAAACTACCTGGGCCAGTTTGTCAAATTCATTTACCGGTATAACAATAATGACACATCATATGCCCAAAATTAGCCATACGATATTCCACAGGAAAACAATGCTAATTTTATTGTTCCGTCCATGTATGGAACAAATGTTTAGACCTCTCAATGATGGCTTGCCCGTTGACTGTTGTTTCTTAATGTTGGACGGACGCCAGAACAATTTTTTAAAAATATCCTAGTTCATGAAACAACATAATGCTAAAACACACAAGCACTTTATGACTATCCAGAGATTTTAGATACAGGTCTAAGGAAACACTATCATTTCTGAACTTGAATTCTTTAAAACTCAAGTTTTATCAATTCATGACCTAGGGAAATAAATTATAATTCCCATTTTACACTTTGATTAATATGAAATCAAACTGTGTGAAAATACTGCAAGAGGTTTATTGCATTAAACTCTTTGCTTTCCAGAGTCCATCAAAGATATCGAGTCTTTGATGCAATTGTTTTTACTAACTTTGGGACATGAGCAATATTTTCGCTTCTTAAAACATAAAACAAGTTTTATGAATTTTTCTCATCATATAAAAAGATAAAAACATAAAAAGTTCTTGAACATGAAGTGTGCCTTTTGTTATTTTATCTCACTGTATTGTCAATCTTCGTTGAATCATTAAAAACTCCAAACACTGAAGTAATGGTGAAATCGGCTCAGGTGGTTTTCACTGGTCTTTACTAAAATGGACGTAACTTTTGACCCCGACAATTAAATGAGATCACTTAAGCTGATTTTGGCAGCCAATTAAACAGCGTTTCAATGAAAGGAAAGTTTGCGACTTCAATGTTTTTATTTTCCTCGTGATATTACTTACAAAAATATATATTTGTGTCTATAACAACCTGTATGGTAGCTTCTTACGTCATATACATTATAATTTCACTACCTTTTGGTCTCACATATATGACATAGGGTCAGTTATCACCGGTGGTAAGGCATATATCAGTCTAAGGG